>CABFVZ010001579.1:2364-37567 GCA_902151445.1 Timema monikensis | reverse complement strand
GGTGGGGGGGGGGGCATAAATATGGGCGTCACAAGATATACAGCTTATCTAATTTCCACCCCCATTCAGCGTACAATAAGGGAGTACCACTCTCCTGGAATACTATGAAACTGTTAAGGATCACAGATCGAGTGCTGAAGAGCATCGCAGACGTTCATAGATTCCCAAATTCTTAAGAAGTGTTTTGTTTATTCAAAATATGGTTCACGCCAAAATGGAGGTAAAAGATGTCAACATGTTCCTATACAATTAAAAACCTTACGTTTTCAAAAATTTTAAATGTAATGTAAATATAAAATCAGATAATTTTAAAAAGCGTTTCTCTCAAAATGTCACAAATAAAGATCAAATTGTATGGTGAGAAACATAGATATAGCCTTCATCAACCAAATAAAAACATTTCTTGATAAAGTCACAAGACACAATTTCAAGAAAATTAATGATTGTTTTATTGACTGGTATTCCCCTTGGAAATAAGCTATAGCTGTGTAAGGGTATTTCCCTTCAAGCAGGTGGTGCCCTTAAAAAACGTTGACTGCCACTGCGATAAGTGTGATGCATTACCAAATATAAACTTCCCACATTTTATTAAATTGATTTTGTTATTCAAATTTTTACATTCAAAATTATAACTGTCGTCCAGAGTATCAGCCTTCTACTGAGTTCACGATATATTTAAATTGGTAATTTGAGTAAAATACTATTACGTTTGAGTAAATAATTAATTCACCACTGTATGAAAGACCAATTTGCTTAATCCCTACGATGGCGAGGATATTAGAAGTGCGTTTGAATTGAGGATATGGTTTCAATTATCTCACAATGTTTAAATTAAAAATTCCAGCGTCAATTTTCTAGACACACTTAATTATTTTACAATATTTTTACCAAACAATTTAAGGTATAATATACAATATTTTTGATAAAGTAAATGTGTTTTTGCACACTGTTTTTATCTGTGAAAATAAAGTACTCATTTAATTAATATCAACTCTTTCACCAAATATTACCTTTTAATCAAACAATGTAGCTTTGAACCAACTTTATAGTTTTAACACTAGTAGAATATCATTACCATTCCATTAAGTTTATGTTACAACTATTAGGATGTTAGATATATATCTATATAAATATATAGATGAACAGATTGATGGAGTTGATTGATACACCTTGAAATTAAATATTTAATGAATTTATATAATTAGAATTTTCTACAGATAATGAAACACAAGGGCTTGGAACTACGCTTTTTCGCTATAAAAATGTATTTCCATGGAATCTACTTGAGTGGTCTTGAGGTAAAGTGCTCACCTCAGGACTGTATGTTCGTGGGTTCAACCCCATCCGTGGTCGATGGATATTTCTCGAGTGATAAAAATGCATAGTACAATGCACTTCGAAGGGGAAGTAAAGCCTTCGATCCCATGTCGATTGGGGCATGTAATGGAACCCTGGAATGTATATGAAAATAACTTTCTCAGTAAGATTGGTAGGTCTTTCCACTCTCTCTTATAGATATCATCGTGTGCTAGTATTATCAGTCAGTTCAGGGAATTTACGTTAAATACCTTTAATAAATAAATACATCTTATCTAGTGAGTCAAAGTATATTAATGAATTTATAATAGGAACAACCATGCTCTATGCCAAATTTAATAAAATATGCATTAAAAGTATAAGTCTTTAAATACATACAAATGTTGAAAAATTCATATAAAGCAACAATTTAGTGTTTGTATTGTGGATACGTTTATAAAACGAATGAAATATTATCGAAAGAGGCAAAGATGACAGTATATAAAAGTGTGTTCACGCCAACATTGTTTTATAGATGTGAAGCGTGGGTTTGTCAGAAGAAACTTACGCGCAAGGTGAATGCGGTTGGAATGAGGTCACTAAAAATGTATGTTGGAAAACTCGTATGGACAAAGTTATTAATGAATGGGTGCTGAAGAAGTGTGGTTTGAAAGTGAACCCAATAGGTAAATGTGAAAGAAGTGTAAAGTCATAGTTACTCCTGAGATGTTATCCCCATCCTAAGTATATACAATCCAAGCTGAACTCTCCAACTTGCGGCAAAACAGAAAAGTTAGTGCCCAACCTAAACAGTAAACAAAATTATGTGGTACACTACCGTAACTGTATATTTCCTTGGGTATGAAGCTTCAAAAGATACACCGATTCCTAACTTGCAATCAGAGCGCTTGGTTGAAGCCATATATTGGTTTTAATACTTCTCGAAGAAAAAATTAAGTAAATATATTTGAAAAGGACTTTTTCAAACTCACGAACAATGCAGTATTCGGGAAGTCGATGGTGAATCAAAAACATCGTGTAAATGTTCAATTACTAAACAATGAAAAAAGGCTGAAGAAGCGTATCGCTTCACCAGCGCTAATTGCTTATACGATTTTCACGGAAAAGTTAGTTGGGATTCACACGAGAAAAATAAACCAACTTTTGAATAAGTTTATCCATGCAGGCTTTGCAATAGTAGATAAAAGCAAGGTTATTATGTATAACTTTCATTATAATTATGTTAAAGGGAAATATGGACAAAATGCAAAGCTCTTATTCACAGACACAGACTCTCTCTGCAACTAGCTGAAAACAGAAAATGTGTTTGTGGATATGTTTGGTAATATAGACAGATTCGACACTTCGGACTATCCAGAAACACATTTTTTACACAGTGCGTGAAGTAAAAAAGCTCTGTGTAAAATGAAGGATGAGATGAAGAGAGTGTGTATTCGAGAGTTTGTGGGACTTAGACCGAAGCTTACTCCATTCAAAAGGAGAGTCTTGAGGAAAAAAAAGTAGGTAAAGGTGTGTCAAAAACTACTCTCAAAAAGAAAATTAAACATGCCCATTATAAAAAACGTTTAAAGCAGGGGATTTTACACTACGCAAATATATATCTATGATAAGAAGGGAGAAACATCAATTGTACAGTATTTAATTAAAAACAACTATTACGTTTTTACACTGGCGCCTAGTTGGTGATCAGTCTTACCAGGGTCCAGTTCTCAAGCGCCCAGTTGCTGCACCTGGTTGGTGGTGATTAGATGGCTGTGCCCAGTTGTCTTAGACCAGCCCCGAACATCTCAAAAGGCCTACCTTAGACCATTCGACTACCGAACTGGGTCCATTAAATCTTACTACACTCCTTAGGTATTATTTTATTCAGATGCACTAAACCTGTTTTCCTCTTTTTTTCGATAAACGAGTTAGTAAAAAGGTTATTTTTAATCTTTACGTGCACGTCTTACTGTTCATCTAGGCTATTCACATATTTACACTAATAGAGTAAGGATGAAAGAGGCATATTTTAGGGGAAATTAACATGTATTTCCGTGTAATGAAAGTGGGAGACCAGTTCGTAAAAACACTCTTAGTCCACCAGGCAGGTATGCGAGCCTTACCTTCTGGTCACCAGAAGACCAAACTAGACGAGACGTGTCCAACAATGAAATTAAATTCTGTTAACCCTACTTTTTTTTTGTTAATAAATTTTAAAATGTTATACCAGATTAACAAAAAATTATTGCAGACTGTTGTATTTATCATTCAGCTTATTATTCAGAAGAGAAAAAGTCACTATGTAGAGATTGTTTAGTGAAGAGGAACATGATGAGGGGGAAAAGAGGAAGAAGAAAGTTTGGAATACTAACAGATACCAACAAAGGAAGAAGCTACCAAAGTATGAAATAAGACGCTCAGGACCTAAGAAAATGAATATGTCCAGTTGATACTCTCTCAGGACAGATTCACAAAAGAAGAATATATTAATCAGGATTGAACTTTGTAACATTTCATAAACTTTAAAAATATGCACCATATATACAAATAATCAATTTAAATATCAATAAGCCCTGTTCATTTTATGAATAAGTGATTTTAAGGGCTTTACAGTATTTAAAATTATAATTGCTTTCTTAACTTATTTGATTTTATGCAATCTCTGGAGACGTATAGTAAAATAATTTCATAGACATGATCAAATAGTTTTATTTTAACTTAATAAATCTATAGAGCACCACTCCAACCAAATAAAGACTTTTTGTTTTTTTGATAATAAGTTAATTCTTAAATTTGAACGTTCACAAAACTGACTTACTTGAATAACTTCGAGGTGTTTTAGAAATAAATATATTCAAGGTGTTTACAATATTAAACACTATGAACATTATCTTAAAATATTTATTTTATATTTACCACTCAGCTGGGTTATCCAAATTTCCACTAAAAGGTTGAGGAAGAGGTAGGTTGAATTTCAGAGGAAATATACACAAATTTGCGTAGAGGGTGAGTGATAAACCATTTATGAAGAAATACCCTTCTAACTTCTAGTTGGGATTCAAACCCCTACTTCTCCATCACTATCAAACCGGATCAAATGAGGTTGACCCCTTGGCTCACGTGCCCACTGATATGATCTTATGTACAGTTATTATTCGAGTATTAAAATGAGCTTTCAGATTGACCGCCTCTGTGATCAAGTGGTTAAAATTCCTGCCTACAGATCCAGAGATCCCAGGTTTGATCCCCGGTGCTTTTAGATTTCTCTAAAGCAGTTGGTCTGGAACGGGTTCAAATCAGTTTCTTGAAGAGAAATGAGGAGCTAATTGAATTTAAAAAAGCAGTGGCTTCGGTATAACTGTTATAAGCTGTCGAAAGGTTTTTTGGACAAACTACACGACATCCTTTATACTCGAAAATTGACAATATTTTCATCAACAAATGATAGCCACTAGGTTGGTGTGTCACTATTGCATGCTGACGCCATGGGGTTTTTAAGATTGAATAAAGTCAAATTGTAAAAGTTTTATTCGTATCAATTAGAAAACAAAAAGTGTATGTTTTTCATTTGATAATATTGACATAATTTCCAACATTTAAATTAACTTCGGTAGTCAAAGATACACTCTACAACGTAATTCAACTTATATTTATTTGTTAAGTTATTATTATTATTATTATTATTACATACTTTGTCATCTCAGACGCCCCCTAAACGCACCTTAGGAAGCGTTAAAGTATTACGTAAGCACCTTCGGGGAAGGGGGTTCAATCTTTGCTTATTTTTGCTGAGAAGGGGGAGGGTGGTCATAACAATGCTTAAGTAAGACAGAGAAAGATGGGCAAAGTCGAGGGAGGGTGCATTGCAAGCCGCTTGGACTTCAGGCACCTTCAGGCAGTAATGAAGATGCTGAGTTGCTAAACGAGGGGTGGAGTAGAGAGGCCTTAAGCCAAAGCTTGAGTGATCTAGCTCTCCAAATATAAACATAGTAATTGAAGGTGTTCAGACGTGGATTCAACGAACTTGATCATCGGATTAAATTAGTATAGGGTATTTATTTATTAATATAATGTTCATGTCTTCACTAATAATACTTTTTATAACTTAAATTAAAAGTAATTTAAATTTTTATAATGTTATAGCTTTTTAAATTTTACCTGTTCAATAAATTTAGTTTCATTGTATACCAGTATTATTTATCAATTATTTCGCAATATTAATTTACACCTCTATGTTAATAACTACAGGAAAGATATAAATTGAGTTAATTTTTAATTATATTTTCATCGCGTCTTATTACCTGTTCAGGCTATAAGCAAATTGTAATGAAAAAATAAATCATTATTCCTGTGAGCAAATGAAATAGTTGACAAATCTTACGTAAGCAAGAGGGGGATGATCAGGCACTTGCTTATTTTTGCTTACAAGAGGGAGGAGATAGGTTAAAAATTGCCAAAAATGTGCTTACGTAATACTTAAACGCTCCCTTAGTTTAGTCAATAGCCTTTCTGTCTACTTAGATAAGGGTCTTGGGTTCGATTCCTGGCATGGCCGAAAGATTTATCATTGATTAGATGTGGGATTACACTCTCACATTGATGAATTAACGACCGGGGACCGGATGCTGTGTTTGTCTTAGTCTTAAGCTAGATTATAAGGCATATAAAGCTACATCAGGCCTAGCAACCCGATAGTGGAGAAATAATTGACTTGAATAAAAAACTGACCGGAACATAGGCTGGAGACAGTAATGTATGTAAAAAAAAGACGCCCCTGAAAGGATCATTTCCCAAGTTGGAAGCCTTCCTCCATTCAGTTATTTGAGGGCAGCTTATTTATCGACCACCCAATTTAAGCTACTCAGTATACATTATGTATCATTTAGTCATCACTCAGAAATTTATTTGGGCTGGGAGGGGGGATGAAGGAACAAGAGGATTAGGAGTGGGGGATGACGGGGGTGCTACTTTATGTTCGGTTTCTATTTTCTCTACTTCCCCTTCCATTCTCCCTCTCTTACTCCTAAAAACTATTGNATATTATTTTCCGCCAGTAAAGGATACCCCCATCTCTCTTACCTCCCCCCCCCCCCCTTTTGGCCCCTCTTGGCTTACGTCACTTCTAGCAGAGAAATCCCTCTTTCTGGTCTCCGTGCTGGTGGTCATACCTAGCCGGTTGTGTCACATCAAGGCGCCAACCCGCATTTGTGAGGCTGAGCAACACACAGGTTTGGGCAGTAACGACATTTGACTTCTGAGACTATTCGACGATTAATATTTTTTTTTGACATCATTGCTTACTTAGGGCAATTCATAAAATTATACACTAATTAGATCTACGTATAAAGAGATCCTCAAACCATAAAAAATAGCCCTGTTGAGATCCGAACTCCAATCTCTCAGTCACTGGAAATCCAGAACAAATGAGGTTGATGCTTTAATTCACGTGCCCACCGATGCGGGTAATATTCCGAGACTTGGTCATTCAGATCTGTTTTTCATTTATTTTTAATAACATTTGATATTATCAAAAACCTTTACGACTATATCCTATTGTAAGTTCATCAATGGAACTTTAGGTTAAGCACACACTGGCAACTGAACTCTGAACTATTATAATAGTGATAAATTTGTTGGGGAGGTGGAGAAGAGATGTGCATGCATTGCAGCTAAATTTTTAATTGTATTAGTGATTTTTTCGTTTCAAAAAAGAGCTATTTACCCGCTTCGGTGGCCGCATGGTCTAGCGCTACTTTAACATTGGACTAGACTGACGATAGTGAGAAAATTGAGGTTCGAATCTCAATAGGGTGTATTGATTTTTCAAAATAGTTTTTCCACGATTCCGCCGCGCAAATGCGGCTGCACTTCATATAAATATAACCCTCCTAATCCCGAAAACAATTAGCGTAATCAGTATATACGAGTATAAACCGAACGGGTAGAAAGACTAAAAAGGAGCTATTAAAAAAAAAGGATGAGTACACAACGGATCTCACAGATGCAACTAAGTATTCACACAGATTATCAGAGTAAAATAGAAACTTGGCATGAAAAGCTGTTTTGTTAACACGCAATCGTTATCCAAATACTTTTAAATTGGCTACATATTTTCTCTTGCTTTAGCTGTAAGTGCAAACCAGTTTGTTACATCGATTTGTAAACTTCCCGCTATTATATTCCCTTCATATTTATGTTGGCGACAAACAAGATAAAAGATGTGCACAACTATATACAGTCTGATTTATATAAGAAGAAATATTTTTGACAGTTATAAAAGTTATTAAAACAATCCAATACAGATACCCTGTCCGACACCTTAGTTCAGTCGGTATTGTATCTGCCAACTGAACTAAGGGTTCCGAGTTTGCTGAAAAATTTACCAATCATGAAATATGTATTTACACTTTAACAGTAATGATTTAACGGATGAAAACTAGATATTGTGCTTGTCCTAGTCTTACGTTTGATTATAAGGTATATGAAGCTAAGACAGGCCGGTACTGGAAATTAAAAAACCTAGCTTGAATTTAAAAAAACTGAGCTAGGCCAGCCGGAAACAGTAAAAGATATAAAAAAAAACACCCAGGTCAATCATCTCATGGTTCATTCAAATATTGTATTTTAAAATCCAACATCTCCCAGGTACCACCCACAAGGTCTTAAGGGTGCCGATAAGCTGGAAAATTACATAATTAAAGTGCCAGACCTACATATACAACGTGTATCTAAAACATTGCATCAAACTTTGGGAGGCTCTTACTTGGGTGAAAATAGAATAATTCACATCAGCAACCTAGGGTCCATCTTGGATATTAAGGGTGGTATACACCCCTAAATATAGAGCTAAAAACGACTATCGTGTGAAATATTATGAAAACTGATTAAGGTATTACAACGAATCTTTGTATACTACTTATCATTACTACTGATCATTAATAAACTAAATGTGCTGTTACCGTCACCCACCCCCATCATGTAAAAAGGTGGGGGGGAGGGGGTTATAACACTTTTTTCTGCAATAAAATGTGTCAGAGTAATTATTACTTATTTTGACTTAATATTACAAAACAAGGATTAAAATTAACAAAAAACATATATATACATATATATGTACACACACATATATATATATATATACGTACACATATATATATATATTGTGACGTTATTTGCCACCCTACCATGTATTTCTCTATATTTTTCTAATTTTTGTGAATAGTTTTCACTTTATTTTATTTTGAAATTAAGCACTTCAAAGTTTGGCCGCTGTATTGCCGGCCTGACAAATAATACTATCTACATCCATTCAATAAAATAAAAGGACTGAAGGAACAACGTATAATATTGTTTTAAATAATTTAAATAAGGAATTTTGACTTAAGGAAGAACACTTACCTTTTATTAAACATATTACTTATCTTTCTAAGAAATTTGTTGACTCTTCTTTATTTACTTTCAATGTCGGCCATGATTCATTTCAACGCATTCGCAGATCTGTCAAACAAGTGAGCGGTGGTTTTCGTGATTGTAGAAGAGGAAACAAGGCAATATGTAAATAACTCCAAATTAGCGCGCTTTTCAATTCTGACAGATATTTCATATTCATTATCATATAGTTCAATCTTTATATTAAACCTGCATTGTATTTGATTTTTATCCCTAGTCCATAGCCAACATTTTATCTTTGGTTTTAATATATTAGTTTTCTCTTTGGACTTGGAAGTAAATAATAGAACCTTTTTAAATTTGATTTTGGAAGACTTTCTGTAGGAGACTGAGTCTTCTTCCTCGGTCTTGGTCTAACATGGAGTCACATCCACAGTAAAGTAAAGTGTGAGTAGCAAATGGAAAGTTAATTTATATGCAAGAGCTAGACAGTTTACTTTTTTTAAGAATTGTGGACGAATTAATATTAATGAAGTGAAACAAATTTTTGAAGCTGGTGTTGTTTCAGCATGGACGAATTCATGAGTGAGGTCAAGCCAACTCTTCAACTTTAAAGTTATAAGAATTTTTTTTTCTTTTATCAAATATCAGAATTCATTTAAGAACTTTCAGAAAGACTATCTAATTAAGAGAATTAATTAACATTTTATTTTATGTCTAAATAATAATTGTATTGATATTTTTCTCTTCTTCTTTTTGTCTCAACAATACTATTATATGTTGTCAAATTAGAATTATAACTATCCGGAATTCCATAGCTAGAATTGGGATGTGGTAAAAAAAGGAAACAATAATAAACCCACAAATGTTCTAATAATTGTTATTTTATACATTTATTTTTATTGTAGTCTAAATTACATTTTGTTTCGACAATCCATTTTTATTTAAATTGCTCATGTTTTATTTTAAGTATTCCCCAGTGGTCTCGAGTAATGAGAGTCGTCGTGCCACTGTCTGAATTAGCCGAGGTAAATGCTTTTTTTAAATATTTTTTTCTCCTAGATCCTAGGAGTGGCGCCCAACAAATAGCACAATTTTTATACATCTTGACATTAACTGTTGTTATGTAAACAAGATTCAGAAGACACAAAAAATTACAATTCATATAAATACCTTATTATATATATATACATATACGTACATATATACATATAAACATGTATATATGCATACATATATATATACATGTATATACATATATACATGTATATACATATATACATGTATATACATATATATATGTATATGTATATGTATATAGTGAAATAGTTAAGGAAACCTTTAGTAGTCATCTTAAGGCCAAGGATATATTAACATTTACAAATTTGGCAATACTGTGTGATAGGAATGATTATGTAATATTTACGTCAGTGAGGATGTTCTAAAACAACAGGTATGTAAAGATATTTGTTACTCTAGTGTGGACCGCGTCTTACTGCCCGTTCGTGTTATACGCTTTATCGTACTAAACAACATAATGCAATTCAAATTAATAGATTGAATAAAATGACACCTGGATATGAGAATCGAATCTGAGAATTTGGGCTTTGTGTACCGGTGATAATTAAGCTATTCAAGGATCGTCCCGTGCCCAGGGTCATTCTTCACTCATAGTTTAAGACATAGTATGTGATGGACGTATGATCATCTGCTACTAAGAGCTATCATTGGTGTTATAGTCACCATAGACTCGGGTTGTGTCTTAATGCTGTCAATAGTACCTACAAATATATTGTACATTCCAAGCGAATCAAGCTGGAGGAAAGAAATGTTATACAATTAAATATATGAAAGGCGAAGCTTGGGGGATTAATGAATATATATCGCTAGTTAGCTTCAAATTCGAGGAAAATATTGCTTTTGAATTAATACAGCCATCACACTTTGTATCGTCTACTAGTTTTAGCTTCGAATTTGCTTCTAGCGTCAAAGCACAGAATAAAATCAGTGTTCGTCAATAGTTGGCAACATTTTTCCAAAGAATAATACCTTTTAAGAAGTTATAGGCTAAAAATTAGGTAAATTTATTTCAAGAATGCTGGTATTCATGACTGGACATTATTCATATGTTTTTATTTTCCAAAAAAGCTGAACACGAGTCATATTATCTGCAAGAATGATTTAACAGCTTAATTTAATAAATATCTTGCATAATTTTGTTTGTCTATGGTTTGAAATGCAAAAATACTAGGCCTGCATTATTAAATACAGACAACGTGTTTAGTCAAAAAGTCTTAATGTGAAATATTCATTCAAATAGTAATGTCACACTGGAAAATGAACTAATATGAGAAGGTGGCCTATAAAGACACAATGTTATTATAAGATGTATGCTTTACGACCATATGCTTTAGTCTTCATATATTTATGCTGATCCTGGAACAAGTGTGTCATATTCTATTTTCTAAAAATAATTTAAATAGTTTATAATGTAGAATTATCCTTATATTTAAGCTTAGTTTAATTTAAAATAACCTTATTTTATAACTAAAATAATATATGCCTTATAAAACTTTGTCTCAAAAACAACACTTTTAAAACAGTAAATTAAAATTTTGTATTTTTGTTTTCTTAATAGGGCTATTTTAAAACCGTTCTTGATTTCGTCAAGTCAAAAAGTGAACGTTTAAGCATATAGGCTTACCGTGAGGTGTTTTACATTTTATTTTGTTTGAGTTGAGGTTAGATAAATAAAATCTCCTAACTACGCGGTACTCAACTTGAACGTACATAGGCATACTATGTGCTATTTTTGTTCACTTACAGTGTCTAAAAGGTTCTCACGTTTAAAATTGAATCAAACATGTTGTATGAAGATCTTAGAGAATAAAACTTGTTATTTAAAGTTGATGAAAGCGTTCAAGTACTCCCAAAAATAGTGTTTACACTGAACATTTCGACAACGGTCTGTCCATATGTTTTACTCTAATAGGGTATACTTAGATGATAAAGGTTGTGATATAGAATGGTGATTTGATTAGAGAGATTGAGTGGAAAAACCTTTAGAAAAATAAAACCATTCAACACACCCAGCTAGGATTCAAATACCAACCTCCTCACCATTGGCAAACTAGATCAAAGACACTCTGTGAGAGAATGTACAGCACATACAAAAACGTTTTGAGATTATTATATTGGGCTAATGAGATGGCAAGTTTAAATCAGGTAACACAAAACACTTAATAAATTACAAAACCTAGCAAACATAACCTCGAAACGCAAACCAAAGGACAAGTAAAATGTCTGCGCAACTTGGCGTCACTCTACTAGGAAAGCATTTGCGCTCGCAAGGACTTTGCTTTCGCAAAGTGATCGGCCATAATAACTTTTGACGCAAAGTCTAATGTCTCTCTGCTAACGGTCGCAAATTCATTTTGCCTTGTGGTCACAATAGTCCTGCTGGCGTATCTAAATCATAAACGAATAAATTGAGCAATCACACTTAGACACAGACTTGAAAGTAAGGCCAGGACTTTTGGCTTAGTGTTATAATGTATTAATAATTAAATTATATTCATTCATCCCCTAAGCTTCACCTATTATACTTTCATATAATTCATTAGGTTTATAGCGTTGCTTTCATACATTTAAATTAATAAATGTACAAAATATGGAGAGTCCACGCCAAGAATTAATATTTGCCAAAGCCTTTACAATATGTGACAAGTGATTGTTTTAGATAGTAACCAAAACTTTGCTACAGGCTTTTTGATGTGTTGTATTTTTAATACTTTTTAATGAGTTATTTCACCTAGAATTTGTAGCACACTTTATATAAAACTAGTTTACAAGCTAACTTAATAAAGGCCAGTAGGTCTACGCCTAATAATATAACTACACACCTAGCTCTAGCGTGTGGATATTTACTATTGGATAATAGGACTATCTTTACAAAATAGTAGGCAGACACAATTTTTTTTATTTTTCAGCACCACCCCGAATTGACTAAGGGTGCCCAAAATTTATTATTAGCTATTCTATTAATCTTAGTATAAGCGTCGGTTGTACTTGGAATCCCTTACCACTCGATTTTGAGGATGAAGATCCTAAAGCAGGTATTATCAATCAGTGTGCCATGACACTTAAGGGTGCCACAAGATTTCGAGGGGAAGAAATATTAATAATATATAGAAAAGAAAATATAAGGAAAAACTCTTATTGAATATAGAAAATAAAATATATAGGAAAAATAGAAAAATATGAATAAAATATAAAAAGAAAATATGAAGAAAAAATAGTAGCACAAAATAATGAAAATAAATAAACGAAAGAGAGTTTTGTCTTTTAGTGTCTTTCTGGATTGACGTTTCACGGCACCCAATGCGAGACACCTCCCAACCTCCATCCTAAACCACCTCTTCCACCACATCCCACCACATACACACGCTGAGCAACTCATGGTTTTGTAACTGTGCGCGTGCAGTATATGTCATCGCTTGACGCCACTTTGCAACGAATTAACACATTAGGGTCAGTTGAATAAATGCATTACAAATATACCACCCAATAAATATAAAACCTACACTGGTGTTCACACGGTCTTAGGAGTCAGACTTGCAATACATTAGAATACCGGAATTGGTGTGGTTGAGGTTTGAACCTCAGTTGGGTGTGTTGAGGGTAATTCTCAACACATGAGCTATCATAATGGGTTTTCTATCCTCTCTCCCCAATAATGCATGTGTATTTTTTTAAATGCACCTTACTACCTGTTCGGGTTATACGCTTATTTACTATGTTAATATTTTTAGGGTTTAGGAAAGTTATGTTTAGAGAAAGTGTACCCACATTTGCGTGACGAGAAACTAGAAAATTATTTTGAAATAACCACCTTAAGTACACCCGACCGAGATTC
The DNA here is from genome assembly GCA_902151445.1 of Timema monikensis. NCBI lineage: Eukaryota > Metazoa > Arthropoda > Insecta > Phasmatodea > Timematidae > Timema > Timema monikensis. Next base: position 23,964 of record CABFVZ010001579.1, on the reverse strand, counting down.
TAACCTCAATACCCCCATCATAGGCAACCTAGTCTGCTTCCAGAGTAAAGTGTAGAACTCGAGATCAACTAACGGGTAATCTTTGTGAACTTCCTATAATCCTCATTCATAATCCTTCAACTAATCTGTAAAGGTATTCTTGAAGGAAAACATCCTCACACTTTGGTATTTCTTTCGGGAATGGTGGCTCTAGAATTTAAAACATTAAAACCATCTTCAATCACCTTAACGTGTTCTGTTGTAATTATTACCAAAAATTACTTTAGTTATTTGTTTATAACAATTTACTTTGACTACGGTGCTGCCACATTTCACTTACAATTTCGTTGAAAATTATCAAGCCTCACCTAGTCATGATATTTTTTAAATATTTAACTTAAAAGTAAGGTTTGTTACGTCCCCTTTCACTTATCGACCTATCTCCAAGAGCAGATCATCTAAATTAAACCATATATATCCATCCTCGACCTACTGAGCCAGCGACCAAAACTCCTTAAATTAGAGTATTATTAATGTTGATATCGTTACCGTTGCATGGTTACATGGGGTACACTGTCAGTAGTTTAACTAACCCAACAGCTAATTTCCTTCTTCCACTGTGAGTGCATAATACGTGTAGATGAACTCAGCAAGCTGAAGTAGTATCTCGCTACCAAGCATCTTTGGGAATCAGTATAAATTTTATCTTATTGCTCACGTCCATTGAAGGGGCAGATGAAAGAAACTTGTCTAGTATTTAAAATGATAATAGTTGATACTGATATTGAGGCTTCTTTTAAAATTGCAAAGCTGAAATTCAAAATTATGAAACCTCAAACCAGTATAGAGAAATGCTTGACCCTGCATGTAATATTATAGTTGAACTAATACGTGGCCAAAAGCTAGAGATCAGGTTTCGAGTGTTCCCCTATCCGACAGTAAGATCAGCCATAAGATATCTGAGATGTTTTCAATGTAAACTTACATTTTATTTATAAATAGATACTTCAAGGTTTTTTACATAGAGAAGTACTAGTTGCAAAAACTTACGGTTAAGAGTTGACTGAAGCTATGAACCAGGTTGTCAAAATGGTAAATTTCATCACATTGCGACCTTAAAATGTAGTCTTTTAAAAAATATACCTGTAAATCAGTGCAGTTTACATCTCATTAGTATTGCACATTGACATAAGGTGGATATCTAGAAGTCGTGGGCTGCTGTGTAAATAAGGACTAAAATAATTTTCTTAGGAACAAACGCATAACACATTATAAAAGCTGCTCTATAATGATGCCTGGTGTTTGAAACTTTCACACTTAGCAGATATTTTCAATAAGCTCAATGAATTAAATCTTTCAATGCAAGGGCGAATAAAGAAGATAGTTTCCTCAACCAACAAATTCAAAGGCTTCAAAAGATTTTTTTGTAAGTCTGCGGTTCTGAAAGGGGATTTATAAAACTTTCCATCTTTCCCTAATCTGGCAGATCTGACCTGACAAAGTTGAAATACCTCATTCTCGACGACTTGTAAATAAAGCAAGATGCTATCGATATATACAGTACTTTCCATCTCTTTCCACTGAGAAGCTGGACTGGATTGTTTCACCATTTGAATTGGTAGGTAGAGTAGATAATTCTGATTTTAGTGCTAGTGAACGAGACAAATTGATTGATATTTGCTCTGATTACAAAATAAAAGTTAAGTTTGACAAGAAGAGTGAAACACAATTGGCATTTCTTAGCTTGGACTGATGGAGGAGTAGAGTACCCTAACCTAGGTAGAAAAGAAACAAACCTACTTTTTCCCTTCTCAACTTCCTATCCGTGTGAGTAGCCCTTCTCAGCTATGGAAACATGGATGTTCTGTGTGTTGCGTGTCAACTATTAGGCCAGGTACCAACAAACTTGTGTGCTAAAAGCATCAATCGCAAGTCCCACAGTAATAATAAATTGAATTCTTACTGATTACTTTTTATTTACTTTTATCAGTATTATTTAATTTTAGTGATCTCACATTGTGATTCGCTAGTGTGCTAGTTTATTGGTATCCAAAACTTTTACTCTTTATCTATTTATATATTTTATTTAGTTTTTATTAGTTTACATTTCAATTAACTCAATAAGGAAGTAAGTAAAAATGTGTTTTTTATTATTTTAAGTAACCAATTCATTTAAACACCGTTAATTGTTTAGAATGTTACTCTGATATATTCCACTTTGAATAAAAATGTGGAAAACAAAATTCTTACGAACATTATAACAATAGTGGCAGGAGATTATAAAGCCCTTCACAAAGGTCGTGCAAGCCTAGAAAGGTTGAGAATACCTGTCATATAGACATGATTACACCACAATAAAGTGCCGGAGTGAGAGAATAAAGTTTTCTAGAATGATCATGTAAGATTGAGTGAACGGTCTTTGTAGTCAGTAATCCCTCTTCCAAACCGGCCATGTGGCATAGTGGTCAGCGCACCTGGCTACAAACCTAGAAGTCCCGGGATTGATTGCCAGCTGGTACCATAGGTTGATTTCCCCCAAAAGGGGAACTATCCCAACAGTAACCAGGGTTCTAGTTACTGTGTATGCACACGTTGGCTGAAAAACTAGCGAAGAACAGAAACGTAGTCACGTGACGTGCTCTAAGCCAATCAAAAGGTTTCCACCTTTTCGGCGCGAGCTGTTCTGCTAGAGTTCAGCTCATCTCTACTTTGTCCATTCTGCTTGAGATGTTCGGCACAGGATGACCAATCAAATCTCATAATCAATCATCTCAAATCAGTGCTCATGCGTTTTTGACAACGCATGTGCTATATAGCCAGACGCAAGTATACAGCCTCATTGACCTTTGTGAGGCGATTTGAAATAACCCGCTAATGTAAAGCATGTGTATCGATGTATTGGATTTTGCCACGACACAGCGCTATAAATTGAAAACATCAATCGGGAGAATGATCTAAAATATATGTTTATCCAATAGAAAATAAAATATGTTGATAATCAGCTGTTTCTAGTTAGCGTTGCAATACATCATGAATCACATCGTGTGAATTTCTGCTTCACTCAGGAAGATTCTTCTTTCAATTTTCTGTGAACTTGTGAATCAAACTTTAAATTTAAGTAAGGTCTAAGTGTTTTCATTGGTTACACACCCTCATAATATCACCATCATTTCGGGACGTGTAAAGTCTCCACGGAAAGGCTGTAGGCCTACATTAGAGTGCCACATGGGTAGTGATACAATAGTACTGGTTAATATTTCCATATAACTGGGCTACGAGTGATGTATCCCAGACACACATGTGTTTGTATATATATGTTTATATTATATGCTTATGTTATATTTATGTATATATATACATACAGTAGCCCAATGGCTTCTTTGGTGCTGACTGACACCTCACAGCTGATTTCTGACAGTCAAAATGTTGGTGTATACCTAAGTTTTGCCCGTCAGCAGTGACAGCTGCTAAACACATGTTTTTGCAGATCATATGGTTCGGCGTAGGAATACATAATTTGGTCTGATAACTTTTCAAAGCTTTCAGTTGTCAGCTGTGAGCTGTCAGTCAGCACCAAAGAAGCCATGGGGCTATATACAAATATTAATTTGCGTGTTTGGGATACATCACTCATAGCCCAGTTTTATGGAAAGATTAACAAGTACTAGTGCACCGCTACCCATGTGGTACCCAAATGTAGGTCTACTAATCTTACATCCTTTTCGTGGAGGCTCTTTCCATGTCCCGTTGAGAAGAGAGATGTTATATTTATATATTTCGCTTCCAGCCTACTGCAACGTCCAACACTCTCCCGGAACGTGGGTTGCGTTATGTTCTTTTTATAGGCGTATTTCAACTACACCGCCTGGTCAAGCCCAGATGGTAAAAAATTAGCTAAATAAGAAACTAATCACCAACTTATACATAATCAGACTTGGAAGTAATTTATTTTTAGGGTCTGCATTTTGTTTCCTGACTATAAAATAAAAGAGCTTATTTAGATAAGTACCGAAATTAGTTTGAATTTATTGAGTGAAAATCATGTGTCTGATGTCCAAATATATATAAATTGTTTCTATTATACGTTTAAGGGTAATAGTACTAAATATGATCAAGTTTTACTTATTTGAATAAAACAAACACATCAATAAGGATGTCAATTAAATCTTTTTTTTAAAGAGGACAAGATTCAACTTTAAATCAATACATTTTTGTCAGTAATTAATCTCAGCTATCAATGATCAGAAGAAGACGTCATAAAAACCTGGAGAATGTGCTATATAGGCCTATTGAATATCTTAAAACAATAATACTGATTATCCACAAAATAATAATATAAAAAGACTAGACTTCAAGGGAAATATCCTCACGCTGCAGTATTTATCATGGGGACAGAATTTTAATCATCCAAACCAATACAAAGATAGTCAATAATTATCTTAACAATTTATACTGTGATTCAGAACAATTTCGTTTAGGAAGGGTAGCTGTATGTTTCTCACAATTTACCTTAATCATATAAGAGTGACATTTCACATGAATGCACCTAAAAATTAACATATTCTACCTTTTTATAAATTTGTTTTTAAATTATAAAACATTTTTGCTTTTCATTTTAACTTAAAAAACACTTTTATAATAAAACAACATTTCTGGATATCTATAACTCGTTTCAGCGCCCCTGTAGGTAGCCACAGTAACTTTGCTTCATCTATAGAAACAAATTGCATTATTTCATTTACATGTTTTATGTTATAAACGGGTTTTTTCTTAAGCTCAGGCACGAGGAGAAAATATTGTCTGTGAATCACTCTAATCTTACTTACTTTCGCACCACATGAAGAACAATTTATCTCTACATCACTCGGATTCAAACCAAATCTTTCAACGTGAAGTTGATATAAATGCTCAGTGATATTTATAACAAATTAAGGATTTATCACTCTTAAAGAACGCCAAGGCAGTGTGGCAACCTTAGAGGGAGAGTTACGATTTGTGAATAAGCCGTGTCAAACTATAACTAGTTGTATGGGTTTAGTTTTACATCTAATTAAAAGAAAATTTGGGACACTATTTGGCAGATATAGTAGAGATTAAAAAGTGCTTAGAGAAAATTTAGAGTAAGATTACTAAACAGTCAGTAAATAGTTTCACTTCAACCTGTAAATTAAAATATTAATTTTACTTGATTTTAAATCTTTCAGACGGACATTTATCCCAAATGTAAATAAGACCATCCAGTGTGACAAAACATAGAGACAATTACATGTGAGTGTTGTAAATTTTGGGGGAAACACCAGACCTGTCAATTCAGTTAGCAACAAACGGACAAGTCGCCTTCGCACACCAAAAAGAGTAAAAAAAACTCAACAAACTGTTCCGAAAACTCGTATGGATATGTAAATTATGTGTACATATATATATATATATACATCCGAAAAAAAAATCACACAGAAAAATGCGAGAGGAAAGGCGTTATATATATTTTTGTGAGGGGGTACTCCGGTCAATGATTGGTCTAGGGTTCGTGACGTAACCGACGATTGTGGGGAAGCAGAAAGAGGGGGGAAAGGATCAAAATAGAGAGAATAAAAAAATGGTCGGAAAACATGGGAATATATTGAAGAGGGTTTGAGGGGGTTGCAAAGTGAGGGGACTGGCTTGGGCGAAGGGGGGTGTAGAATGGAATTGGATGGAAATGCCATTAGATTGGCAAAGCTTCCCTGAAGCCTAAAACTGACCGCTCTTGAGAGAGGGATGTAAAAAATAGAAAATAAAAGTACAGAGGATTTTTCCTCTCGCACCTTCGCCCCCTTCTTTTTTGCTATTTTTTTCCCCGAACAATATATATAAAAATGTTGAGATGGACTTTGAATTATGTAGTAGGCAAGTTCTTGTTCTGGTATTTGTCTTTATCTCCATAAATAAATATGTAAGAGCATTCGCTTAGCTCTGATCACGAGCGTTCAAACCCAGGACTTCATTTGGTATGCTTATATGTTACTTACGCTCTTTTGAAAATACACTATTTCAATATTATTGCGGCTTATCACACCACGCACTTGAAATCAATCCCTGGAAAGAGACACGTCCGCGAATTCTCTTAAGACAAATTTATTCACATTTTCCTATAATGGGTGACCTGGTGGTCTAGGGGTAAGGTGTCAGACTTCTGTGCTGGCGGCCGGGGTTCAATCCTCGGTCCCGGCACAGATTTATCTGATTACCAAACCCTTCCTTCACCTCTGACAAGACATCTTGTGAATGTGGGGAATGCCAGGCCTCCACCGTGGTTCGGATTCCACGTTAAACTGTAGGTCCTTCATTTCATCTCACAATCACCCTACCATTACACATTAGCGTAAGTGCGTATAACCCGAATGGGTAGTAAGACGTGGTGCTAATAATAATAATAATAATAATAATTTCCTTTAATCAAAATGTTGAAGGTGAATCTCTAATAGGTTCACATCAGAAACCACGCCTCAATATTTATCACAAAATCATCTGAGCACCAACTATATTTCCCATCCATGTATTTGCTACAATTAAACATTATTTTGACTTTTGTGAATCCAGGAATATATTTATAATTTATTTATTGCCAAATTCTTTTAATGCATTAATTTTTCACTTTAGTTGGTTAAGTTATTGAGTAAGAAACTTTACTTATTGTTGGATTATTTTATTTGAGTACTAAAGGTGTGATTTAATCTCTCATAGTGACTTACAAACAATCTTAGCTTAAGACAAAACATTTTCTGCTAAACCAAAGATATTTTCATCGGGGGTGGACGTTGACCAAAATTTGTACTGATTGCAGCGTATTCGAAGTATTAAGCTTGGGTGGTGTAGCCGGCGTAATCTGTTTAAGCTATAAATATTCCTTTTATATTGAAAGTAAGAAAAGCAGATTTAATTTATTCCTTCATCACTCTTTGGTTAAAAAAATAGCAGTCACCAAACAAACAAACAAACAAATAAACATAGTTTTTGTTTTAACTAAAAGATATTGCGACTTTATAAAATATCATTTAAACGAAAACAAATTAAGAACATATAAACTAGATTTTATGTTTATAAAAAACACATTAGCTAAACCATGCCATAAGTCACTTATTCTAATTTGTTAGGATTTCAGTAAACAGGATTGTCACTTGAATGAAGGTCAAGGTTCGGTTCTTAGCTAGGTGTACAGGGGGTGGTAACCCCATGCGATTTATCATTCTTTTATTCTCATTCAATCTATAAGTTACTGTGGCTACACTTGTTTTTAAACTACCTTAGTAACTCTTACCTATTAGATTAACTCGTTAAAGGCATTACGTTAGATCATGTAATAAAAACTATAACTTACATTAAAATATAACAAGGACAATATACTATTTTTTTTCGCCACAAATTACTAGATTTTTGGGTTATACACTTATGTATTAATTACGCTAGTGGTTTTATTGATAGAGGGGAAGTTATATTTAGAGGAAGTGGACACACATTTGCGTGATGTTAGAGTGAAAAACCATTTTGGGAGAAGAAACCTCTGTAAACCCGAATGAGATTCAAACATTGATCTCCCCGTCATCCACATTCTAATCTACGCCGGGAGTGAGGCCTTAGACCATGTGGCCACCAAAGTGGTTAATTTTGTTTTAATCTACCTATTTTATCATCAGACTAAATCAAGATATCAAACATATGACATTGTATCTGTGTATGGGTGGGCTTATATTCAAGAGTCTACCTGTAAAACCTGTAATGCTCATGCGAAAAGATGAATTGGCCCAATGCTGAATAAATACTTTGCCTATTATTCAATCACAATAAATATGGATTATAATATTTTTAAGCAAATATGGATTGGTCACGTTTCGAATGAAAACTAGGCCTATTATTCAAATGCACACTGGTAAAGATTATTATAAAAATCACGGCCTGTATTTTGATGACAGAGAAATAAACTAAAAATGAACTAAAAGTCCGAAAAATTGATTAGGACTTTTTAAAAAATGACCTTAAAATATAAACAAAAGTTGTAATAATTGCACACGTCTAAATCAAAAACGTGCTTTACTAATCTATACCAAAAATTATCCATGGGATGAAGTCTTTAACAATTACACTTTTTCATTCTGTTAAATATAACAATGTTATTTAAATATCTGCTTCAGAAGTTATCGCTACCCGCTCCCAACGCAAGCTTCTTCAGTTTAATTACATTGCCTTACCACAGGAATGTGTATTTTAAGACCATTCAAGCAAAGCTGTGAACCCTCATTAACTAAAATAAGGAATAAACAAAAGGTCCAAAACAACAATGAATAACAAGGAGGCAAAATGGGGGCAATAGGAGTGAGCGATTGGAGTTTTGTCCTTTGAATGCCTGAGATTAAACATTCGAAACTCAGATCTCGCAACCTACGCCGGTTGCGGAAGTAAATATATGGACGGTCAACCTCGTAGAGCTCATTAACAAAAAGGAATATATCCCCAAATTAAAGTAAAACGAAAAGACATGTAAAAATACACTACCAATGGGTATGGTGAACCATTAGACTAATAAATGCATGAACTAGTTTTAAGTTGATATTTATTCATCAAGAAGTTAATATCATATGAAAATATATAATAATATATTATATAGAGATAATCATTGACGTATACAAGAAGCTTTCGACAAGCTATTATTCCCACATTCTGACAACATACGAAGTTTTAAAAGAAACATCAATTAATTATTTTGAACACCAGAATTAAAGAACAACAACATAATTAAATGTGGCTTTAGATCAACAACAACCTTATCATAACGTCAAGACTTCCATTAGTAAAGTCTCTTTACGGAATAACAATCATGATCATTTTATCCTCATTAGTTAACTAGCAAAATAAATTTCTTATAAAACATAAGAATTTGTCCAAAAATATCTTAATAATCAGAAAAATTACTCCATATTCCGTTATGCGGTTAATGCTAAACAATCTCATTATAATAACAAAATATTCCATAGAACTTCTCAAAAGACAATTAACTAATCATACGTTGAAGCTTAACAATGTCATAGTAAAATAAGATAATTCTACACATTATGTAAATTTAAGCCCAGTTAATAAATTCAAAACATTTACAAAAGGTCCAAAATATAAAAAATGTAAATAATAAGACTCAATAATGACATTATTTCACAAAGTTAAAGATATCGATAATATCCCAAGTGCCATGATCGATCCCTCCCAGAGCTAGTAATTAAATCGATTTTATCTTAACAATCGATATTATTGAAACGATTGAGTAAAAAAATTAACCACTTAGAAAATAAAAAACAGATCTTATAATTATTGAAAGCATTTAAAAAATGGCCAAAAGAGAATTTTGAAATTGGTAACAACAATTTTAACTAAAGGGAAAATACACTAAAATTGACAAAGAGAATTTAGACTATACATTTTTACAATAAGAAGCCGGAGCATCTCCTTCCCCAAAGATAATCAGGTCCAAGAGTGACGACAAGATGTCCTGCCGCCACTATATATACAATACAACCCATGGAAAATGAATGACGGGAAAAAGGGTGGGGGACAACATATGGAACACTCGGTAACAATACGCGCATGACACCATAGCTTCAAAACAGTTTCTTAGAGCTTCAAGATTATTCTAGAACATAGACGAGTGAAGTGTCTTTGCCGCTAAAATTCATTGCAACTCAAGTTCTTTGTCACTACTTCATAACAACACTGGTGGTCAGATTAATTAAAGCCACAGGTGCGTTTAGTTGTGGTTGATATTTTCTCGCGTTGGTGTTCTGCATCGACAGTGGAAGTGGTGCAATGGGGTAAGAAACAAGTTACTCTACAATTCTTGTAGCCCCATGCGACAGAGGATACAAAGTTCATTGTCTTCTCGTCAAAACAACTCTGTATTGGAAAAATATGTGCATTCATACAATATTTCTTGTAATAAAAACTATACATAATCAACATGCATGCTTTAAAATGTCTCAAAAATTACAAATAATGACTCAATTCCAAAATGATAAAAAGGGACCAAAGAATGACCTATAAAACTTACAGTTCTACAACCAGAATCGTAAATAGAGTTTATGTATCTATAACATTTTATGTGATGAACCAATAATTAGATGACATTATCAAAATCCGGGTCCTAGTCTAATAAACATGCGAAAAGATGTTAGGTGAATACTAGTCCTATTATTCAATCATAAACTAGTAGGCCTAAAGATTACAATAATCATGCGCAGAGATGAATTGTCCCCGTGTTAGGTGAATAATAGGCCTATTATTCAATTACAGGTTAGTAAAGATTATTATAATCATGTGCCTAATATAGATTGTTTCACTGTTGAGGGAAGAATATTTACAGGAAAAGTATGCGTTTTATAAGCCTACTGATTATATCAGCCCATGGTATAAGAACTAACTTAATTATATAACTTACATAACACCATGTCCCTCAATCGTTAGTTTATCATTGTGAAAAGGAACGCTTCAAACTTCCAAATTATATATTTTATTAATCATTCCGGGAATTAAACCCAGGACTTTTAGCTCAGTTGGTAAACATGCCACCAATTGAGATAATCTTTTGACTATTATTTAATAAATATTAGGAGGATAGATTTATTAAGAAATGTTCATATATTTTCGTGGAGGGAGATTGAGAACAATTTAAGAAAATCAATTCACCGTAAACCCGTTCGGACAATACCCTAGATATACCCGCCATCACCCAAGTCAGACTTTTTGCTGTTGAAATTGAGTTAGCGTGGGCACCGATCTAGTTGCGTGGACGATCCTAACGCCACATAATAAGGAAATTATCCGTGACAATTTTTACATAACTAGTTTAATTAGCTCGGAGATATCTCCCACCTTCAGATGTTGCTAGGGGTTAAAAGAATTTAGTTGTAGTCTAACGTTCAAATAAGGAGTCTGTTTAATGTACAGTACATGTTTTATAGTAATGATAATTAAGTAAAAAACGCAACTTAGTTAATTTTTATGGTGGGAAAATCGATGATTATGTTTGGACCTTTAATTAATTAGGTGACCTGGTGGTCTAGGGGTAAGGTGTCAGACTTCTGTGCTGGCGGCCGGGGTTCAATCCTCGGTCCCGGCACAGATTTAGCTGATTTCCAAACCCTTCCTTCACCTCTGACAAGACATCTTGTAAATGTGGGGAATGCCAGGCCATCACCGTGGTTCAGATTCCACTTTAAACTGTAGGTCCTCCATTTCATCTCACAATCACCCTACCATTACACATTAGCGTAAGTGCGTGTAACCCGAACGAGTAGTAAGACGCGGTGCTAATAATAATAATAATAATAATAATAATAATAATAATAATAATAATGATAATAATAATAATAATAATTTGATTAATTTTCAGCTACATAATTTAGACATCAAATTATCATCCAAATCTTTAAATGCTTCAATTATTTCTGAATGGGGAAGATGTCCCATGCAAGTTGGGAGTGCAGGTAACGGGTGAAAAGATCCATTATTTGCAGTTTTTAAAGCTAAACATTTCTTTGGCCAAAATAAATTAATTCTCCAGTAGAAATATAGTTTTTGATTATCTTCACATGTTGATATCAACAGTTGTTGAATATATGTCAAGTTTGTGTTGAAATTTCATTACAACTCGTCCTCTTCATTTAAAAAGAGTTTCATCATATACCACTATTCTCAAGACAATAGTCAACAACTGTCGAGGTAAACCCCCACGTGAAGAAAATTAAATTACTTTTTTCTACTGGAGAAATATTTTATGTATTTTGGCCAAAAAAACTTTACTATTAAAACACTCGTCTTTTCTTCTGTACCCTTACATTCCACCTTAAAGGAACAGCCAGCTTTTAAATATCACTGAGGCACGTTTTAGACGTTCGTAAACCCGACGTTTTTTAGTAAGTGTTTTGTTAGTTAAAAATATTGTCTACAAGAAAATTGAGGACAAATATATCACCATATCCTTTAAGTATTAAGAAACCTATATTTAAGGCTTAATATGTTTTTTATAAAATACTGTAAGTGTATATTTATCTCATTTTCGACGAGATGTTACGTTAAACGTCGCAGCTATAAAATCAAATAAATAAATGGTTAGATATACCGCATAAACTTTCTTACTCCTTTACCTAAAAATACAAATTATTGCTTAAAATTCATAGGATCATTGCATTGTTGTCGAAACAATGTAAAGAAAGAGTTTAATATTCCACCAAAGAGCATACATGAAATAACATACATTGTGAGTTTTCACACCGAATGAAACAGACACACAGCTCATGATGCACACATCCATAACACAGGAGCCTTGGTGATTGAACACTTGTTAACACTAGTAACTCGTTCGCAAAGCCAAAGGTCCCGGGGTCTTTTCCCTTTGCGAGCCAATGCTCTACCATTGAGCCATCCTGGCTCGTCTCGTCTACATAGCCATATTTTACTAGTGATTGGTGTAATGCATCTCAATTATTATAGTTCACGGCAACTCTTGACTAAAAGTCAGATGCCATACACTTCGTATTATTAATTCATATGTATCATAAACTAAAATAAAATAATGACTTGTCTGGGCTACATTAATCTCTAGCTTAGTCTATGTACCAATGTACCTTTGCTTAAGGGATGCCCGAATGTACTAATCATACATCCTTTACATACATTCTTTACCATGGAGGCTCTTTCCATGTCCCGATGAGATGAGATGATGATGGTAGTGATAATGATGGGATAGAACCGATGACGATCTTACACTATTTTAATCTTAATTTATCGAATCCTGCTGACCATGAAAATTATTCCTCCTTCGAAATGAATCTTTCGGTGCAATCCGGGAATTGAACTCGGAACCTCTATTTCAATAGGCCAGTTTATCAAAAATTGATACGTTGTTTTCACGTTTCTTCAATTTGGTGTTGAAGATTGTTATTATTAATTGCTATCGCTATGCCTACACAACTAACTCAATACATTTATTAGAACTTGATAACCAATATAAAATACCTTTTTTGAAACTTTGCAAAAATTAAAATGTGTATCGGTTCTGATTAAAAGCGACACAAAATCAGCTAATACACAAAGCATTACGATTACCTAGTTACCGTATAGACAGTGCGTGGTCTAGTTAGGGACTGATGTTATACTAGTCAACATTTATATGTGTTTCAAGGTTATACTGGGAATGGAAACCCCTCCCCCTTCATGCTTACATTCATAGCTCAACATTTTCGTCTTGTCAGAGTGCGAGAAACAGAGGCGTGAGCGAGCACATTGCACGGATTAACAATAGGTAACACTGACATGACCTTGAAACACATCTCTTCCTGAATCTGAATATTGAAAGGGGTAAAGGAATGGTGACAAGTATTTGAAGGGTCAAGGTGAGATCAAATACAGTCTTGTCAAAAATATTATGAAACTTATTTACAGGAGAAAAAGAACAATTTATAGTTTTTCTTTATATTATTTCTTGCTTGATTAAATCTTAAAACCATTCACAGAATAAAATGGGGACTCTTCAGAGGAGGGCACCCCAGGTGCACCGCACCCGCTGCATCCCCCATGAAGCTGGTCCTGCTCCTAGGTATCATTTCCCTCTCCATTCTTCTCACATGGCCGTACCACCTTAGTCGTGCTTTCTCTCTCATGTCCTGAACTGGCTCTTCCTTTACTATTCTTCCTATTATAACATCTCTCATCCCGTTAAATTTTGTCACACTGATACTGCTTCTCAGACATCTCATTTCACTCGCTCGTATTATGCTTTTATCTTGTACCTTCACTACCCACGTTTCTGCAGTGTACGTCAATATTGGTAGATAATAGGCATTGTTAATCAATAGAACAAAGTTAAATACACGACAAGGGTGAATTTAACATTTCTTCTTTAAATTGTCTGAAATTTTCTTTTGACTCTTTTTTTCGATTTGTATATTTTAATAAGTAGAGGTTTTACTGACGTAAAACTTTTTTTTTTAAGTTCAGCTGCTGAAAAAAATACATAAACAAAATTGTTGCTAGCCGTTTAGGATATGCTGTGTTTCAGATATTATAGGATTTGTATGTGGATGATTTAACTATACAGTTAAGAATTTCTTAGCAGACCATCATCAATAAGCCCACAAATCGGCGTCGATACGTAAACCACTGGTTGGAAGCTCTGATTTATATTATATGATAGTCTTATAGTATGATAGTTAAAAATAAGACTGTTGTTGCCTTTGAAGGTAGTCGGAGTGTACATAATTGCATGGTATTAGTTTATTTAACGTTCATAAAATTTTGAGTTGAATTAAAAGATTTGTATGAAAGCATAATTAATAAAGAGCTGAGGTAAATACAAATATAATAATAAAAATGTATATATATATATTGCTTCGTAAAAATCATAAATATCTTTAAGGTCGTTTCAATATATAGTATAACATAACCAGTAGGTTATTTATAAATTTAAAAAATACTGTTGTTTTGTTTATTATTAAAAAAAAATATTGGAACACATCTAGCTGAAAGTGCCATCAAGACATAATTTGAAAATATTTTGCTTTAAATGCTATCATATATCCTTGGGGAGTATAAACCTGTTCCATTATATTCCCACAACAACACATTTTAGGACCATTTCAAAATAAAAATATATAGGGAGATACACCGAAAACCATTCTAATACTCTTACCATTTTTATGCCTGGCACACAAAAAAAGAAAAAAACTACCATAAAAAATTGATCAAATGAATGCTCGGCCATTGATTTCTAATCATGGGGTAACACCAACTGTACTGTTCTGATAATATAATGCCACGTACATTTCATTGTGTTTACCAGTTCAGACGTAATTATAATTTGAAGAGTCATAAAAATATATGTGTTATAGGTTATATGTGTGTGCACATGTATTTCGATATCACCCTACAAACCCCCCCCTTCCCCCAGACCCCCTTATTCCTCCACCCCTTCCCCACCAACAATTTCCACCATCCATAACCCTTTCCATCCATTCTGGTCAGTGTTTTTAGTTTTGTCAACCCATTTATTATAACCTGATTGTGCTATGTGATATCCAAAGCTCGCAAACGAAGCTTTCCCCGAACAACCAATCTTCATTCAGCGATCGTCCTATGGGATCGTCGATTTTTCAAAATTAACAAATCTTTGACATTAGGTTGACATGGTGTTACGTGTATGAATCATTAATCATCTGTAATTAATGTAATGAGCTTTCGTGTAGGAGGGAGTGAGAGAAAGAAGGGAAAAAACGGAGGGTATAAGCGCATGTGTTTTACAGGCTTTATTTCTCTTTGTTCAAGTGAAAAAATCTCCATGTTTATGAGTACAGCCTTGCTCCAAATAAATAGGAATTAGGGAGCTTTGAGTTTATGGGAATATCAAATTCAGACAAATTAAATGGTATGGTTGAGTTTTCCTTGGCTATGTCATGTTTAAGACTACAAATGTTTATTTTGTAAAGAAGGCTGTCACGATAGTTTTCCATACTAAAATGTTTTTTGTTAAATACTATTATTAATTTTTATATTAGCACATAAGATATTACATTTATTTTTAAAAAAATGCATAGTGTTTTCTTTCTAATTTAAAGAACGGTAAAAGAAACCTCCATCTATCCTGAAAGATATAAAATTCCTTTCCTTGGTTCAACTATGATTAAATTTATAAAATAAGGTAATAATGTAAAGAGTCAAGGCAAGATTGCCACCTTAAAGAGTAGAGTAATTGTACAATAGGTCAATAAATGTATCAACCAGATAATTTATAGCTAAACAAAAAGTATAAATACGTCCATTCTTTTGATAGACGCAAACTATTTGTAAAACAATTCTATTATATTTCCAATATTACTTTAAAAGGCAATCCTTTTGTTCGGTTTGTATAAAATATTTATTAATGTAAGGTTTACTAACGATTAGGTGTAAAGTTTTGAGTTTAGAACGGCTGTTAGTTGGAATACCTCCACATTAACGTGGAGGGAAGGAGTGAAAATAAAACAAGGACACCCCTTAATGGAGCAGACTGAGATTCGAACCCAACCTCACCGCCTATGACAACCAAGTTTAATGTAAGTATAATACCTTAATTTTCGTGCCAACATCACATATTTGGTATAAATTTAAAATAAAAACAATATACATACAAAACAGTCATGCAGTGTCTCTGTGTACTTCCAGAGCTTTTTTTCCCCGATTCCCGAGATACTAGAGAGCTTAAATTTGATATGGATGCTATGAAGAGTGCCATATTTATGAAAATAATCCTAAACTTTAAAAATAAAAGGTGGTGGATCCAAGATGGTAGATCCAAAATTGAAGACTCAATTTGAAACTTGGTATGGATGCTATGGAGCAATTGGAGCATCTTTATGAAAATAAATGGTACGGAACTCTGCACAGACTTCCTCACTCCAATGTTTAAAATTAGAGATATATACTCAAAACTCGTAATATATGGGAAACAAAATAATATACACTAGCAAACACGAGCAAAAACTGCGTTATACTTACGTTAAACACTTTTTAACTCCTGGATTTAAATTTTATGATTTTCTTTTTAAAGGATTAATGTCCTCACTAGTATATTTTGACAAAAAAAAAAAGAGAGATTGATATTGTGTCCATAAGGGTCAATAACTTGTATTAAAATTTCGATTTCCATTCAAAATTTTCGATATTTTATTAGGGGTTGCACATATTATGGTTATCGCATTTTTATTAAACTCTTCATTTATAACTTTATACCAATAAAAATGTTAAATATTGACTACTGAATCTAAAATTATAGAGAAAGATCATTGCTGTACAAATATTTCGCTTAAAAGGTTTAAGAAAAAAGAACATACACGTTTTGAGAGACTTACTTATCTACTTACTCTATGGAATTAGATAATTATTGAGCTAAAACTTAAGTAGTATCTCTATAAAACTAAATTTCGCAAAATCGTATTAATATATTTGCCAATATCTCCGTAAATATAGGTTTTATAAAGATATATTTCCAATACAAGTTTTTTATTTTTAATAGTAGGCTACTACAATTTTGCAATGATAAGCTATTAGGTATCTTAAAAAGTTGCAAAGATAAGGAAATTTCCGCTTCTATAGGTGCCTTAAAAGTCATTTTTATAGGAAAATTAAAGTATAAATTTTGATTATAATCTTTATCAACGCCTAGACACGAATTTTAATCTAAATCGTTAGAGCTAATTTGAGAAATTGATTTTTCTCTTTTCACTCTTCAGTAAACTACCCTTAACTTTAGGGCTAGATATCCGATTACAAAAACCCCTCGGTGCAACCTTATGAAAATCCTAGTTACCAAGATTTAGCCCGCTTGGTAAAATAGTTTAGGATCTAGTCCGAGGTAAGGACAGACAAAATGATACACAGGCAGAGACAGACGGACATTCAAAACAACTTTTTCGGATTCGGGGGGGTCATGAAACGTCAATATTCATCAAAATCTCAAGTTTTTATTTTTTTACAATCACAATACCTGTAGGATATCGAGAAATTAAAAAGTCTAAACTTTAAAAAATACAAGCTGGTGGCTGCAAAGTATTCCGATAGTCAGGCAGAATCATAGACACAAATCCCACTACCTCTTATTTTGAAAATTTTAAAAATAGTTAAAAATAACATAGGGCAGACTTCGCGTGAAATCCGAAACTTCATCTGTATTAAATAACCTTTAAACAGTGGCCATGTTTCTTTTAACCAACTTACTATCTTCTCAAAATATGTTGGCCACACAAATATTGTGATATATTCATAGCAAGAAGACTAGGTTTGATCCGGACAAGACAGGATGAGGGTGTTTTATATAAGGAGTGTTTTGTCAGTATTAGTTATTATAGTGAGTTGAGGGTTTCAAATTCAATTCCTGGCACTGGCAAAACCTTTATAATTGGTGAAATCGGGTATTTTCCTTTCAGAATAATGACTTGACAGCTTTGAGACTAGGTATTTTGTTCGCTATAGAGTTTGGATAGGTAATGTTCTGTTATAATACGTTGGCTAAGGATTATCTTAAACACCATCAATTAAATACTAATAATAAATCAAATTGTGATAATCCTTACTTTAGGTGAAAGTCAACGCTTGCTTCCTTAAAGTATACTTATTTCTGGCATAAACAAAGACGATAATAACCTCTTAATTTTATAGTATTAACTACCAGAAGTACCTGGAGTTACCTGGAGTTGCCTGGGGTAACCAAACAATTTATTGCGTGGTTACGCCTGGCTACACTTTTCTTTGCTTCAAACGGACAGAAAAATCTTTATATATCTTTTGACCAAGTTTTTAATTAATTTAAAAAAATCCAATCCAGTTTTGAGGTGCACCTGTTCATTCACAAGGGCTACTAATATTTACATTTCGTACCTCTCAGTGCGATAGATATCACACCACGCTCATGACAAATACACAAACTATTCATTTTATTAATATAGATTAATTAATTAAACATTAACAAATTATATAAATGAACGTCACATTTTGAACTACATCGAACTCCTTAACTCAGTCATCAGTGCCTCTTTACAGTTACATACGTATCCCGGGTTTAATCGCAGGCAGGATTCATGTGAGATTGTGTTTAATCCACTTAAATAAACCTTATTATTGACATTATTGAGTTTTTTCTAACCTTGTCTTACTAGCCTTTCGGACTACATGCATATGTATATTAATCATACTAATGTTATAGATATAAGATTAAATGCAATTTCGTAGATTGAAAGTGAGGAAAAAATTAATAGAAAAACAGTCTTAATAGGCCTACACCCGTCTTTGAGTAGAACCCCAACCACACACTACTGAAAATCAAAAAAAGAACTCACAATTAAAATAGTGATTAGAGTTTAGTTGTTTTATTTACCCTACTAAAAGCTAGAGTTAAGTTGCTATTAGTCATTAAATAAGAATTTAATTGACTAGAAAACGTCATTAAATTTCAGAACACCCTGAAAGATATTCAATAACTGTTGATACCACCAGGTAAATAATATTAAACTATGTTTGTATAGAAGCAATATTTGATTTATTTTGACCAAAATCATGTTTTCACATAAAAACTGCAAACACAATTAACCTTTCTCGAATTCCCTACAGCCCCACCTTAATGAGGGCGGCACTTAGAGCCTACCACATACAAACATAAAGCCATCAAATTGTATGTTAGAACACAAGGGGACAAAACTTGTTAGCATATAGGCTACATAATATGTACAAATAGCTAATAACTATTAGAAAGCGTAAATCCCAAACAGGTAGTAAGACGTAGTGCTAATATAAAAATCAATTGGAGAAGAAAATTGTTTCAACGCTTTCGAATACAAGTGGTAAGGTGACGTATTAGTTAAGGCAATGATTATCGTATTGAAGTACACCATTAACATATAAGTACTATAACAACCCAGAGGTTAGCGACAAATTCAACCACCAAGCGCTGTAGTCGAATGTTGAATATTAGAAGAGAACTGGAATCACTGATATTTGCTTTGTTTTTTATAGCAGGGCGTTTTATTACCCGTTCAGGTTAGGTAAATGCACCCGTATTAACGTGGAGGGAGCGTAAAAAACATTTAGTAAAAACCACCCTCAGTGCATCCGATCGGGATCAAACCCCGATCTACTCATTTTCGGCAGTCTTGTCTAACAAGAAAGTATTGTTTTATATCATGCGTCAACCGAAGCGGGTCATTGTTATGGCTTTATTTTTATTTATTCGATAGTATTGTGGTGTCCCTGGGAGAAATTAAACTTGGGCTAACTTGAGTGCATTACTGCATTTAAATAGCTGGAAATTTCTCCAGAAAACAACGACTAAATATTTTCAAAAATGGAAAATTTTCTGGGAAAACATCAAGGTAAAATACATCGATAAATTTCCAGAAACGGATAATGTTCCGTCTCACCAGTGCCAGTGGGTACATAATGCCACCCGCTTCGGTGGCCTAAGATATCACTATCGCTAGACTGGCGAAAACGGGGAGATCAATATTCGATCGTGGTCAGGTGCACTGAGGGTGTTTTTCCTTAAATGGTTTTCCAATCTTCATCCAACAAAATGAGGTTATACTTCCTCTAAGCTCAACCTTACCTATCCCTATAACATGAGCGCAATTAGTGCATATGCATATAACCCTAGCGGTTAGCAAGACAAGTAGTTAAAAAATACCATTCTCATATAGTCTGGTTGGTTAGTGATGGTAAGAGAGGGGGATTTGAGTCCCGGCCAGTTGTGTTGAGGGTGTTTTTTCTGAATGGTTTTAAACCATCCTACACGTATATGCAGGTACATTTATTATAAATTATTCATTACTTATCTTTAATCCATTATTATAATTAAATTTAAAGATTAACACTTGTCAGAAATGAGTAGCTTGAAGGAAATATATTTTTATGCTACATAAGTCAATAAAAAGATAACTAAATATAAAAAACATTTTTAAAGAGCGTTAGCAAGTCAGGCATAATTTCATAATAATATATCTAATAATTTAATTTTACTGTTCATATTACTTAATTTTATTGGGGAAGAACTTATTTCCATGAGATAAGATTCACTTTTTTCTTCCCATATGAATACAAATGGCTTTTTCTTCAATTCGTTGTCGAAAAAGTCTATCAAATTTAAAGTTCTATGAAATCTGATAGTTTTTATACAATAGTCAGTAAGTAGATTGAGTGTGTCTGGTTGGGCAATATATTATCAAAATATAATATAGAAATAATCAAAATTATCACTGCTCCCCATATAAATATTTGTTGACACTTCATAATGTATTGTCGAATTTTATAGATGAATTAATTTTACACGGATAAACTTTTATCCCCATAAGTATTCGCTATATTCCAACCGAAGCTACCTGTAATGGATTGATTTATATAAATGAATGATTAAATTTAATTAATTACAAAATGACACTTGGACATAAGAATATAGCCCAAAGACTTTGGCTTAGCTTGTCAATGCTCTATCAATGATACAGCCAATACTCACCCCTTTCCAAGATCCCGGGTTCTATTCATGTCTCCAGGTGTATTTTTCAACTAATTTAATTTAATTAACGTGGGATACCTGCATTTGAGTATAACTTGACTAAAAGTTAATTTACACCTGTCGAGAATGAAGGTCTATAACCATACATACCCATGGTAAAGTGGTCAGTGCACGATACAGTGCAGTGATACGATTATAGGAGTCCAGGTTCCGATTCCCAGCTGGTACAATGGGTAATTTTTCCCAAAGGGGAATTACCCCAAAGGTCACCATGGTTTGGTTAATTAGGCTTAACTTAGATTTAGGTGTTTTCCACTGGTTCCACACCCTCATACTCACTATCATAATAATCTCATCTCATCGGGACATGAAAAGGATGTACGATTAGTACGTTCAGGCGTTCTTTGGGCAATGGTACATTAGTACTGGCTAAGCTTTCCACAAACTAGGTTACGAATGTTGTAGCCCATACTCGCAATATTTAATTATATATATAAATATATTGTTAATGATGGTGAAGTTAGACTTGAAACTCTACTGCCCAAGGGGGGGGGGGGCAGTAGAGTTTCAAG
>CABFVZ010001578.1:92543-184489 GCA_902151445.1 Timema monikensis | reverse complement strand
GCGCGGCAATACAAGGGAGGGAGGCAGAGAGACCAAGAAGAGGGGGAAAGTTCACCGCCGAATTCAGCAGGGGAAGTAGATGCGCATGTGCGAGATTCGCGACAGAAAGAAATAGAATGATTAGGTCAGCGTGACCTTGTGCGAGCTGATATTTCATATTAGCTCGGCACAGGTTAAAGCTGATTAAACATGGTTGAAACTAGTTTGTATTTTGCAAGCTAAAGCTGATGGCTAAACACGGTTGAAACTAGTTCATATTTTGAAGTTTAAAGTTGATCAAACACGGCTTAAACTAATTAAAACAGGTTGAACATGGTTGAAACTAGTTAATATATTACAGGTTAAAGCTGTCTAAACACAATACAAACTAGTTAATATGATGCAGGTTAAAGCTTATTAAACACAGTTAAAACTAGTTAAAACAGGTTTAACACGTTCTAAAGTTGTTGCAGGTTGAATCTGATTAAATACGATTGAGACTAACTTATGCAGGTTAAACACAGTATAAACTAGTTCATTTTTTGTAGGTTAGAACTGATCAAATACAGTTGAAATTAATTAAAGCAGGTTGAAAACAGTTGCACCTAGTTCAATTTGTGCAGGTTGAAGCTGACTAAACAGGGTTGAAATCATTTACATTTTCACAGGTTGAAGCCGATTAAACACGGTTGAAACCAGTTAAAGCAGGTTAAACACGGTTGAAACTAGTACATATCTTGCAGGTTAAAGCTGGCTAAACACGGTTGAAACTATTTAAAAGAATATTATTAAAATTTAAAAAATGACACCTGGACATGGGAATCGAAACCAGGACCTTTGGCATAATAAGTCAATGCTCTAATCACAGAGCTATCCAGGAATCGTCCCGTGCCCAGGGTCATTATTCACTCATATTTTAAGGCAGAGTCTACGATGGACGTGTGGAAATCATCGGCTACTAATTTGTGATTTCTTGTTTTATTAAGATCACGAGCTATCAGATAACATAGACACCTTCGACTCGGATTTGGCTTCAAGCTGCCACTTGTACAGTTATTATAATATTAAGGGATCGCATATTTAGGTATCAAATATCAGAAGCTATTATTTATGATCTTTATTGAGGAATTCTCCATCAATATATCATATTATGAACATTGAGAAATGACACCTGGACACAAGAATCGAACCCCGGGACCTTTGACTTAGTACGCCAATGCTCTTACCACAGAGCTATCCAGAAATCGGCTCATGCCCAGGGTCATTCTTCACTCATATTTTAAGGCAGCGTCTACGAGTTTTCAATTTTAAGAATATATCTTGATGGAGAATTCCTCAATAAAAAGCATATATTATAGCTTCGGCTATTTGATTCTTATGTAAAAGAAGTTAAGCACAGCTTCAAAATAATTGAATATCCAAACAGTAGAGTCATAATCAATTTTTAAACACACAATTTAATACCCAGATAAAAACCACCCTTAATTAACCATGGGCGTTGAACTCTATTCCTAACCCAAAAACCTAATTAGTAGGGTCCAAATACAAAATAAAATATACAACAAAAGGTGGATAAGAGTGCGTGTTGTGAGTCATGAATACTAATAAAATCTAGGGATGTAAACTATCCCAGAACACGTAATTTGATCCGATTGCGGAATCTGCTCCACAGTCACCCTCAATAACAAAATATTTCCTCCTAACAATTTACCAAACAAAAAGCCTTAGAAGTTGGGTAGTATTAAACATAAGGATATGTAAGTGAAAGAGATATTGAGTAAAAGGTGAAGTCCTTAAAAAAGGATCGTTTATTAAATATTTCAATATAATATGAACAATAAATAACAGGGGAAAAACTCTAAAACATACAGAACATACAGCAAAGTTTCATTTGAAGAATGCGCAAAATATTAAGATTACCTTCATTAAATTTAAGTTAACAATATCGTAAGTTAAATACGTAATTATTAGTCAAGAAAGTACAGTAATATTGTTTATATTGTATCTCTCTGAAATCCTCATTTTTCTACATGAAATATAAAGCGATTTAATTATTGTTTACTGCTCTCAAAAATGATTAAATATCGATATAAATAATATGCCCTACATCGGCTTACCCTAACCATAAATAATATCAAAATTGTTTATTATTGATCTTAACGTCGATTAGTACACATTTAGTTATCCTAGTCTAAATACTACTTTATTTATATTCAAAATACATATGATGATTTCCAATAATCTCCTCACTAGCGCTATTAGCGTCAAATAAACTAAGTCCAAAAATACTTCCTATTAACAACATAATCACAGGCGCTATTGACTAACTAGCGTCCAATAAACTAAGTTCATATAAAGTTTTCAATTATTGTTTCGCTTGCACTATCAGCGTTCAACTCCATAACTATTATCTCATAACATTGAACCCATGTTTTAACACTAAGACAAAATAAAAGTCCAAATAAAAGTTCCAAGACGTAACATTTGACCAAGCAAATGTTGTTTATATTCTTCTACAAAAGATTGATAAATATTTAGTGTGCCAAAAAGTATTTAGATATTCCTATATTATGAAAACTATCTGAAGTTTCAGCTTAGTCATATCCGACCAGAGTCTTATAATTTTGGTTTTATAAAATAAACAATTAAAGAATGTTTAGCCAAAAGGAATTTAGAAGAAAAAAAATAATTATTTGTCGAAGGAGAATTTTGCTTACATTTTAATTCCCAATCTCTGAAGCCTTGGCTTCGCCTTGCTATTGCCGAAGCCAGTCCAATAGTGCTCTTTCAATTGCACAACCAGTCTTATAAATTATTTGGCAAAGCTCACTGAACATAGAACGACGGGATCACAAGGAAAAGGAAGGCACACCAAAGAAAGTAAACTGGGGCGGATCCACACGCAACATAGGCTTCCACACTATTCTAAAATAATTGAGAATTAACTGGAAACTGGTCAAAGAGTCTCTTATTTCTTCCGAAGTTCTTTGGCCTAGGATATCTCGTATTGTAAACATGCGTCGGCGCCGCCTCAGTGTCTCGTAGCTTGTTGTCGTGGCCGGACGTGTTTGTTGTGGCGGGGAGTAGAGAGTCAAGAGCTGGGTCAACAGCAGTCGGTGTCCGAGTAATGGGGTAAGTCTATTGTTTAATGATTTGGACTTGCAGCTAATGCTACAACGTGTACTGGAGGGGAGAAAGTGAAGAAAAAACACGTCCCATAGTAGCCATTCAAGACTAAACATAATAGCTTACAAGATGAAAAAACATAGGTAGGCCTAAAGCTATTGTCAATTACTAATAGCTATTGATAACAAGAAATGACCACTCCGAATCGCGAAATGAAACCATGAAAAGAATTTACAAATTTTGTATAGGAAAGAAAAACCTGTAGGGATAGCCAAAATAGTTGTAATAAAAGTTGATACTGGGAATTAAAAACCTCTGCCCCACGTCATACGACGACTTACAAATCACTATATCAAAACTTGCCCGAAAGAAACGTTGGCATCCAAATTAAAAAGATATATTAAATAGAAGGAATAAATTCGACATAATTAGTTTATTATCATCTCAGTGTTAAACTGCGAGTAATTATTGTTCTTAAAAAAATTACTGTTAGGCTGACGCCGTACCATATACACCAAAGAGGCTCATGCTTATTTACTTGAAAGTTAGAATTTTAGCCCCACAAATCTGTGATTAGGTATTATTGGTGAAACATCTATTTAATCACAGGTGGACAAAACTAAAACCAAGAGAATCCATAAATAGCTGTACAATGTTTTCTAAAAATAATAATGTAACCTCACTTGACTAATAACAATTATCATAAAACAATATAGTGGAAAGTTTGGAAGTTAATGTGGATGTTAAAATGGTAACCAGAAGGTAAACGTCGTATTATCTTTACGAGCACTTTAACGAGAACACTAGCTCTAACCGAACATTGTAAAATCCAAAGTAGTGGTTGTTATCGCTTAGCCTTATGTTAAGCCCCAATGAATAGAATAACATGACATTGTAAGACTAGGTCTAAGTCTGACCACAAAACTGGCCTTGACGCTCAGAATCAGTAAGCGAATGTTTAATAACTCTTGATTGGTATGTGCATATTATATTATGTATGCTAATACATACGGCCAGATACAAGCTTGATCATCGATCAAATATCAAGCATGATGGCGTATCTCGTATTTATTGTGAAATTATGTCTGAGTATGAAACATATCTACTGACGGAATGTGTTAGGACTAGTCTTTTCACTTACCACCAATCAAAATTAAAATGTATCTAACACCTTTGACCAAAATCGGTATTTAGTAAGAATATAAATAAATTAGAAAATAACAGGCTAATAAAAAGTTCACACTTCCAATGATAAAATGATTGAAATGTATCAAACGCTATTGACCATAATCGGTATTTATTAAAAATATAAATACACTAATAAATAACAATTTAATAAAGGGATCCCTGTCCCAATGATAATTAAGTCGCTCAGCCTATTTTTAAATACGGAGAATTTTATGTTCTGAAACCCAAAAATATTTTGTTTACAATCGATGGACTGTCTTGTGTTGTATTCCCACTTTTATTTTCTAATACTTGTCAAATAATAAAAGTTTGTTCCGTTGTTGATCTATTTAGTCTAAATCTATACTGATGATCCCCAAATTTTTCTTACATATAGCATCAATCTCATTAAATTGATATGAGACAATAGGTCAATATCATTTAATACTCTTTTTCTTTTGTTCATAGCCAAGCAATTTTTAAATACCTACTTGCTGTTATACATTTGTAGCTAACAATTATTGTCTATTTTAATTTACATATTAAAATACATGCATACATTTTATTAACTACTGTAGCATTTATCGGCATAAAGCTACAATAAATGATAAACCTACAAGACTGAAGTAACACTGTAGCATTTATCGTATTAAAGCTACAATAAACAATAAACCTACAAGACTGAATTAACCAAAAGATTCAACTCACCAAGCCCCATTCATCAGTGGCCCCTCCCCAGTGAACTTCACGCACAACTTTCAGCGAACAACGATAACATCAAACTAACCGAGCGAGCCGTGTTAAGACTGGCACCAAGAATTAGCGTGAGGCATGCTGGGAAAGTATGACGTATAAAATGGTGATGTGGCCCGGAAACTATTGTTCGATTGTCATCCACAAAATGCTAGAACAATCCACGCCCGTCTGGCTACCCCTTCCCACCCCTCTTTGTGTATGTTCACCTATGTGTTGTTCCCCCCCCCTTCCCTATTTCCGAGCTAGAATAGAAATTGTATATAATCATGTAACACGTATTATCTTTTTACTCTTGTCAGGATAGCGTCCTTGGACACTTCAGGTGTCGAGGATGAACAAAAGGTATAAAATCATGTTTCGGCCTTTATACTGTCAAAATTACGTCTAGGTTATCATTGCTGTTAGTTAAAATTAATTTATATAATCATGGTTAGGGACAGCATATTTAAATTTGGTTTGATTAGCGATAGTAAATCATTTTTGCAAGTTGTTAAGTTGGCAAAATGAACACATAGTTCTATTTGTTTGAACTCAGGAATTCAGATGTTTAATTTTGAACTGACATCAAAAATAGGTAATGGACATGTTCCTTGTCACATGAAATATATACCCCGTGTGGTGTAAACTGTTTAGGTGTTACAAAGGTTAGGTTTGGGAAGAATATGAAACTTATAGCCCATCTGGCCATAAAGTTAAATTATTACTTCTCAATATTTCGGGAATTATCCCCCTTTTTTAAATGGTCGTAATGACAAAGTTGTTTACTTTTATGAAAGTCTGTAATTCTATTGTAACGGTCGATCGAGTCCTATTGAGCTAGGTTTCTAATGTTATACATTAGTATTCAAATCTGGGTGACCCATTGTTGTAAATTTTCTAATTGTAGCTACTTGTTGATAGTTAGCTTAGGATGTCGAGTGAGGCATATTGTTGTAATAGTTATGATATACTATATAATATTATAATATATATATCCACTTATTATTTCTCCCTTGTAAATCATGAGGGATTGTTAATTGTAAACGATTGGATATATCCTTATGATATACAGTAATGTTCATGAATCTATCCCACTATTTAACTTTAACATTTTTTTATATGTTTATTTATCTACTGTTTATCTAAATAAACTATTTAATATCAAATGTGAATCTCTATCTTCTAATAGGTATGAACCTATATAGTATGAGAATATCACGTCCTCTATCCCAGTATCTTGGCTTACCTCTAAGTCCTACAAATAATGTTTGTAGAGTAAGTTCATGGAAACAGAATGACCTATATGCCGGAGTACGGCCTATTTGTCATTTGATATCCTATTGGCTCCTCTGCAATTATTGTCTGTTTTTTGTACTTATATTGTATACCCATCTTTATTAATTCTTAGGAGAATAAGGGCGAGGTTACACTACAAAGTTATACTCGTTTAAAATCTAACATAAGGAGTCATATTGTTTTAAAATTGGCACGCAATTTTAAGCTAATTGGTTCATACCAAGCTATTAGTTTTGTCAAGGAATGTGACACTAAATAGAGGTCTGGACACGTATTCCTGAGTGTGCTTTCGAGCATCTCGAGGACTTTTACTTTTCGAGTTTCACATTTGCTATTTCTCAAATATTTGAGACAATTCGAACTGATCTCTATCACTTATTCTCGACGGAGTCGACCTAATCGAAATATAAAATTTCGAAGAGCTTAGCGGTATTGGTATATACAGATGGCGGGTATATTACATTTGTTTGCAATCCAAGAAATAGAAGAACGTAAACTTGAAATAAATAGGCCATTTCGAATCTTTAACGATAAGGATAATGCATTTTCCATGAGTGATAAAGCATTTGTCAAGCTATTTAGATTGAACAAACGTAGTAGAGGTTATTTAATTGATGCATTAGAAAACGTGATGGAGGGAGTATCTCGAACGTCTGCACTATTTGTTTTACAAAGGTTTTTATTGCTTAATAATAATAATAATAATAATAATAATAATAACAATAATAATAACAATAATAATAACTATACTATACTAACGTGTTGTAATAAAACAAAATTTTAACTTAAGATAAAACCTTCAATAAATTCCTAAAGAATACGTTTTTTCTCAAAAGTATCATTTCTTTTTGATATAATAAAAGTAGTATAATAAATATATTTACAATAGTAAGAAAATATGTTATGTATCATAGAGATAAATATTGTTCACATTTAAAATCATTCAACGTTTATTCTGGGCTGGGATTGGTTAAGCTCATCGGAAACTAATTAATTGAGTGAGAAATTAGTGTATACAACATAAAGCGAATCCGAATGGTCGATTTTATTTCAGGATTACAAAAATGTTCTCTCACCGTTTTTGAAGCGTTCGAGAAGGCTAGATTCGAGTTCAAAACGAGAGATCTCGGGAAAAGGGGTCCGGCATCATTTTAATCATAAATAATCGTAACCAGCCATGATACCAGGAGCCCGATAACGCTCTAGTCGTTAACCAGGTCAATAAACTCAAACAACATATAGTGAAATGTTATTTATGTTTTATTCTTTCTAAAATATGATTGATTATAATCAACTGTAACTTTGTTGTTAAACTTTACTGAATTTATATTTTTACCATTTTTTTTTTTAGTAATTAGCGGTAGATACTTCCTTAATTTTATTTTTTGGAATATTGATTTATGGTATTTGGCAACCCTGTTTTTCAAATATTTCGGTTGCGATGTTTCGTAATTATTCCTAATTTCATAATAGTGTAATTCCAGTTATTTGTGTTTTTGGTCTTTTTAGCTTTTATCCATAAATATGTCTACACCTGTCAAGAGTTCTTTAACATTTTCTACAGATTCTGACTCTAAACAGTCTTTGAACACAATAAAACATGAAACACACTCTTTTTCAACACCATTTAGTGATAAACTTAAAACAATGTGTATGCAATATGAAAATTCGGGGGATTCAAAACCTATTATGATAAACAGTTGGCCAAAAGCAGAGAAGCTTGTTTTTCCAAAAACAGAAGTTGAACTTGTTACCTTGCGCTCACTTTTAAATCCTGTGAAGGTTGAATCCATTGTAAGTAAGAGTGATTTTACGAATGCTTTTGATTATGGGACTCTGGGTTTTATTGGTAACTCAGAATAAGAGTTGCGATGGTTCTAGCCCTTTTATGATGGTTGATTGGGATTTTCGTCCAATTTGAGGTTTCCCCTACATACATTCGCAACTGTTTACTAGTACATGTGTTTGTTTCATGCTTTAAATAGTCTCTTTGTTACAATGAAATTTCGGAGGGAGTAACTTTAATCATCAAGAATTAGTGAGAACTGTAACGGGCAATTCAAGAATGTCGAAAATTTCTTTAAAAAATATTTTTGTTTACTTAGGCCTATAATTAATAATAGATAAAAAAATATCAGCCCTCTATAAACTAGTATTATCTAATTAATCAATTAGAAAATATTTACTTGAATAATCTATTTTAACTAATTAAACTCTTACACATAGGCCATAGCTTTATTTAGTCCACCTATATAAACTCAATTAGCAACTATGCAACTAAAATGTATTAACATAATAGTCACAGAATGACCAACATAAAAAACACAAACATTTATTATATTTTTCTGTAATCATTTTATAAACATACGCCTTTTTTAGTTGATAGTTAAAACTAGGTAACATAACCTAGCCCTAAAATCTATTAAAATTCAATTACAAGATTGACTGAATGTGAGATGTTACAAGTTGCACAATGGCCAACAAGATAGTAGGCACACTTGGAAACACTTGAGTGTCAAACAACAATGCATTGTGCATATCAGACATGCAGGTGTGAATGGTTGTAAAGATCCATCATGAATTAAGTTTCATAGTTTGGCCTTTTTTTCAGCTCGTTTTGAGGTTAGGCCTACACGATTTACAAGTGTTTGATTTATATTTTCTTCGACACATAATTTACATACCCTTTACATACCTTTTTTTAAACTCAAAAATCCCTAATGTTTTTACTAATATGCATAGAATTCAATGCTAATATGTTTAGAATTCAATGATATTAAATCAACCAATTAAAAAAATATTTTTGGACCTGAAGGATTCTGATTTTTAAGAATCTATATTCATTTATTATTTTATCAAAAGGGGGGGGGATGTGAATTCTCAGATATTTTGCCACAGTTTTATTTTTAAAAACAAATTTCCAAAGATTTTAAAAATATCCAAGCTTTGTGTTGTTTTGTCATGTAGATCTGCAATCAATAGTGCTAGAGAGTTCTTTTATAACTCATTTTAAGCTCTTTTGAAGGGTTTTAATTTGATATGCAACACAACTGACTTTAAAAAAAAATAGTTTTTTAACCTGCTTTCAAAATTTTGATTTTTGAAAAACTCAAAAACTCAATTAAGAGCTTATTAGTTTGTTTTTTCTAAAAAATATATGTTATTCTTAGTACATATATTGACTAAAATTGTACCAAATTTGAAGTTGAAGAAAAGATGGGTCCATGAGAAAATAATTTTTAAAGAATACAAACAAATGTAAAAGTGACCATCTTAAGGGGGAAAACTGTGCTTGAGATGTGTTTTTAAATGTGTGTGCTATAATATTATAGGTGAGAGACAGGCCATTACATGAATCACTTAAATACAAACTTCCTGGAAATAACAGTTTTAATTATTGCACTGGGAAACAGGTCTGTACATGTATGTGAGTGTGCACAGGGTTATAAATGAGCCTGTCTCAACTTGCTCATTTGACAAAATTGTTAGTTTATCTCTTCTCAGTTCTCTTTTAGTCTGTGTTCAGGCTAGCTCTGTGTTATAGTGTCATGAAGTTGACCCAATCTTGGTGTTAAAGTATTCTGTCATGTTGTGAAGATTTATGTTTTTAAACTTTAGTGTAAAAATAATAGGCCTATGAGTTTTTGTGATTTTTTTTAACCAGTCTGGGAAATTTCATGCTACTTTAAGTGTGTGTCAAATTAAAGGTAGAATTAAATGTTTACCAACAGATTTTACGAAACTTTTTAATATTGGTGTAACTTTTTTTATTTAATTATATCAAAACAAGGGTAAAAAAAAGACCAACTGGGCAGTGTTTTCTGTAAAATGCTTTAATCCTTTAAAAGAAAAAGAATATTCTAAGTCAGGTACTTAAGCTGAGGAATGTTATTAATTGGATGTGTTCTTTGGGTCTGGACGATGTTGAAGTAGGAATGAAAATATGTGATGGTTGTAGGCTAAAACTTACCAAACAGTTTAAAAAAAGTTCTGAACCAAAACAAGATAAAGATCAGGACAGATCAATACCAGAGTACACTAAGGATGACTGTGATTATATGTATCGCGATTCATATTTAGAATATTTAGA
The DNA here is from genome assembly GCA_902151445.1 of Timema monikensis. Classification (NCBI taxonomy): domain Eukaryota; kingdom Metazoa; phylum Arthropoda; class Insecta; order Phasmatodea; family Timematidae; genus Timema; species Timema monikensis. The sequence continues at coordinate 174,096 of CABFVZ010001578.1, read as the reverse complement.
TAAATCATTGTAGTTAGTAGGAGAATTACCAATCAACGGGGATACAACTTTTAGTAGATTCCTACACCAAACAAAAAATTGAAAAAGTAAAAACAACTTTTGAAAAAAAAACCATGCACTGGGCCTCAGAATTTGAAGAATGAAAAATCATTAAGTGTACAAAACAAATCAGAAATTATAACCTAATTCAAAACAAGTTTTTACAACTGAAAGTCAGAGTGAAAAAATGACTAGGCCTATACTAGCTGTTTTTCCTTGTAGTTGTAGTCACAGCAGGATTAAAAATTAGTTTGGAATTAATGATTATAAGGCCAGAACAGTAAAAAAATTAGTTAAAGAAAAGGGCGTCCTTTCAAGTCCTAACTCCAAGGCAGGGAAAACTTTAGATTCAACAACAGTTCAGCTTGTTCTTGATTTTCATAACAGAGATGATTATAAGCAGTGCCAGAGAAGAAAGATGTTAAAAAAATTATTTGCAAAAACGGTTAGTTTTAATGAATCTGAATGAATCACAACTGCCCAAAACAGAGCACCCAACACATCATATTGCTTTTTCTAAATTTTGTGAATTGCGGCCACAAAATTGCATTTTATCAGGTAAGAGTGTAACTCATACAGTGTGTGTCTGCAATACTCATCATAATGTAAAATTAATGATGAATGGATCTAAAATGAACAATCTTGTATTGGAGAGAGATGAAGTACCATTAAAAACTACCAAACCTGCTTGTACAAAACTATGTACAACCCACCATCACCCGATTGTTACATGAATTACTGTAAAGAGTGTCCTAGGATAGGTCTCTTTAAGGATTTTATACTAAGTCATAAGTTTGAGGATGAAATGATAGCTAGTGTAACATTTAAGAAATGGCTGTCTGTAGATGTACGTCATAAACTGTCATCAGAGATAGAGAGGAACTTATAGAGGAATTTGCTGAGGACCCGTTGAAGTTAAAAACCCACAAATTTATAGTAAACATCCAAAAGGAGTTTTATAATGATAATGACGTGAATTCAAACTTGAAGCCTTGAGAAATTGTTGTCACTTGTGATTTAGCTGAAAATTATTCATTTTGTGTTTCAAGATTAAGCTCATTCCTACCATTGGACTAACAGCCAGGCTACCCTCCATCCCGTTGTAATTTATTACATTGGAGAAGATGGTAAACTGAAACCTCTCAATTATGTTTTCATATCAGTATGTCTGACACACAACATTGTTACAGTCAACCTCTTCCAAACACACCTGATGGCTGTTCTCAAAGAAGCTTATTCCTAACATACAACTAATATATTACTTTTCTGATGGTTGGGCGGGCCAGTATGGAAACAGAACAAACTTTTTGATTATTTGTTTGTAAAATAGATTTTGTAATTGATGCATAGTGGCATTTCTTTGCCGCATATCATTCAAGGTAAAAGTACATGTTAAGGTCTCAGGGGAGTTGTGAAAAGACTAACTAGAAAAGCAAGTTTGCAACAACCTTATGATCAGCAAATAATGACACCTCAGCAGTTATTAGATTTTGCAAAAGTAAATATTCCAGGTATCCAATTTAAATTTTGTACCATAGAGGAATATAATGAAAATGTGATAGACAACACATTTTGATGAAACAAAAACAATAAAAGGAACCCACAAATTGAATGCAGTGATCCCAATCTCAGAAACACAAATGGAGACCAAGCCTTACTCCCTAAGAACAGAAAAAATTGATAGAAGAGCCCGGAATATTAGATGATTTGTCAGCAGAGTTAAAAAAAATTTAATCTGGATTTGTCAGCAGCACAGTTAAAAAAAGTGGAATTTGGATTGGTCACTGTTAAATATGACAACTTTTTGTGGCTTGCTTGTTTTCTTACAAAAAATCACGAATCAAATGAAATTAAAGTAATCTTCTTACATCTTCGAGGACCTGCAGCTTCTTTTTACTATCCACAGCCAAGGTCAGATAGTTTGGATGTAAAAACTGAGACACTGCTGAATATGGTTGAACCAATAACAGCAACTTTAACCAAAGAAGAGAATATTACTTCATTCCTTCTTCTAGAAAAAAAGCTGAAAACATGTGGAACCTAAATCAAAAATGTATAATAATGTGTTAAATCAGAAAACATTTAAGACTTTTTAATGACTTATTAGTGTACATAGCCATGATGTTTTTTCAACTACAATAATTTGTGTGTAGTAACCAATATTTTTAAGTATAATTAATTTTGTGCTTTAAATTGTTACCAATGAAGTTTAATCAAGGACTCCAACACCAGATGAATTTCAGGTAGGCCTTTAGTGGTTCTATATTGTATCATTCCAGCAGTTAGTAATATTAATACAGTTTTAAAATCAAAATGTAACTGGTATTTATTTTGAATAATATTATTATTATTAGCACTGCGTCTTACTACCCGTTCGGGTTATACGCACTCACGCTAATGTGTAATGGTAGGGTGATTGTGAGATGAAATGGAGGACCTACAGTTTAACGTAGAATCCGAACTACAGTGGAGGCCTGGCATTCCCCACATTCACAAGATGTCTTGTCAGAGGTGAAGGAAGGGTTTGGTAATCAGATAAATCTGTGCCGTGACCGAGGATTGAACCCCGGCCGCCAGCACAGAAGTCTGACACCTTACCCCTAGACCACCAGGTCACCTACTATTTTGAATAATAAAAACTGAACTTTTGCACCAATGACCTCACATTTATTATTTAGAATTTGGTCATCAACAAAACTCATATTTTCTCCATCTTATAATTTGGTTCATTTCTTGTCAACAATACATATAGGAATAACATATATTTTTTAGAAAAAAATCAATTATGGCGTTTTTGAAAGTTGCTTAAAAAATCTGTTTTTTAAAAGTATATTGTGTTGCTTATCAAATTAAAGCCCTTCAAAAGATCTTAAAAATGAGCCCTAAACTATCTCTCTAGCATCATTGATTTCAGCTCCACAAACATTTTTATCTTTAAAAACAACACAAAATTTGGCTATTTTTACAATTCTTAGAAATTTATTAAAAAAAAATAGTTTTTCTCTAGCAAAATGTTTATTTTTGACATTAATTATAAGTATGACTATAAAACAAAGTATTATTCAAATTTGAGACATGAAGGTTTATACCCCTGTTTGATTTGACATGGAATTACCCATTATTAAGATACCTTGATATGAGTAGGCCTAATTAAAAACCAAACTCACCAAAGTGGTGTGGTATCGCTTGGCCATAATTGTTAAGAAGTCCTGGAATGTATCCCTTTGCAACCTCTTGTAAGTTCTATCTACATAAATTAGTGTATTTGTTCAAAAATCAGCACAACAATCGTCTGCAGTGACTACACTTCTCTTCACTCTGCAGCTACTTAATATTTTCCTCTTGGAATGGAATAGCTTATAACAAGTAGAAGAGTCCATAACTTTTGTTAAGTTTTGGCTTTTAACAATACACCCTTATTCAAATAAATAAATTCATATGCACATAATACAGTATTATAATTCCACAAGCTTAGGATAAAAGAGACACACAACACATACACACAATCTATAACAAATATTCTTCTACACAGAATACTAATAAAATATAAGTGTTTATTCACTGAATGTTTTTGAGCTAGTTATTAAGAACACTAGAACCGAACTTTTGTAACTTTACGACTGTGTTAGAGGAATAGACGCAAACTACTGGCGACATCGACAACCGAGCATTGTCAAATTTGACATACATTTGAAGGAAGATTGACCATGGAAAACAAAAAAAAAATGGCAACGCTTTTGCTCAATAGTAAGCATACAGTTCCCTCAGTGATGATATTAGGAATATTCACCCCAGACAGACAGTTATATAACCACACCTATTTACATTTTGTGTGTTGATGTTCATTAGTTTTAATATATTATGACTAAAATATGTTTTATACACACTTAAATTGTTAACTATTCCCTGATGATATGCTTCATCTTTGTCATTACATAATTTTATTATGATAAACAAACTTTTTTAACTTTTCAATACAGCAGAACTCAAACTATCGAGATTAATGAGAACCGGCTGTGATCCAGATGGTAGGCATAATCATATAATAATAATAATATTATTATTTACCACCGCGTCTTACTACCCGTTTGGGTTATTCGCTTTAAGTACTAATTACGCTAATGGATTAGGAATTGGGAAGGTTTAATTAGAGGAAGTGAACCCGCATTGTGTGGAGGGTTGAGTGGAAAACCATTTAGGAAAAACCACCCCCAGTTCTCCCGACCGAGATTTGAACCTCGATCTCCCCGTCCTCAGCAGTTGAGCTAAACACGACAAGCGTGTTAGCCAACTACGCCACCGAAGCGGGTCATAATCATATAATTAAGTCACTGTTTCAAGGGGGAGGAAGGCAAAATTTACTCTAATAATACAGCGAAGTGTAATCACATTATAGTACTATGGTAAAAAAAATACAGTACCTTTAAACTTATTGCTACTGTAAACAACAATACAATGAATTTGAATCGGGGAGTGGGGATGGCATGTGACCTTGGGATGGCAGAGTGGCCGGCCTGTGAATACCAACGCCATTTGCGGTGAAACAGCTTGCAAAATTTCGTTAATGTACAGTACAATATTTTCCTTTTTTTATATATTTATTTTCTTGATTTCCTGATATTATTAGGATATTTGGCGATCTGGATGACTGGAGTTCGGATAGACGGAGTTCTACTCTACACACAAAAATAATATGGATACTCAAATAATACTGATATTAAAATGGTTTTATGTTCTCGATAACTAAAGAATTTAAATGTAGCTTACACATCTACATAAAATGCATATAACTCAAACAGGCGATAAGACGTGGTGCTAAAACACTCCTAAAACTTAATAACGTAAAGTATGGAATTACTATTTCCAACTTGGCACTAAAATTATTTTATAATATCATATCTTGGTTTTTTGTTGCTATAAACTAGCCCATCCTAACAAAACTAATCTTTCATGGATCAAAAACATGCTTTTCCTCAAATATTTTTCATTGAAATTCTGTATTCATGAACATGACATTTTGATCCATGGTCTTATTTGCTAATATTTGCCAACTAGGGGCCTAATTAAGGAAAACAGGGTTTGGCATACTATGGCACGTGTGCCAAGAGTTGTATGTGGAATGAGTTTCAATGGCACGCTGAGCGATTTGAATAAAAATAATATAATATCTTAATTTATAATCAAATCCATTGATGTGAGTATTAATTTTAATTGCAACATGTTTCATGAACTGATTCAATTGTTTTGTTTCAAAATTTCAAACTGTCTTCATAACTCAAATTTTGCAAAACACATACATAACTTTTGTATTTACTCTGATTTATCTGATTTGTATTAAAATATTAATTATTCAAGAAACAGTAGTTATTTAATGTACCTGACTGATTTCATTTAAATTATACAAGATCATCTTAAATTAGTTTTAAAAATTGTACTAGTATGGAAATACAAACTATTTAGGTGGGCCTAGGTTGTTTAGCACGCTGAGCGGCTTTGCAAAATTACCTTGGCATAGCTCTACTAAAAGGTCGCCAACCTCTGCTCTTAAGTCTAAGGTGTCGTACTGTCATTGGTATGATCAGGGTTGAATTCCTGATCAAGTGTTCAAAGAGTGGATTTTTCCTGGATGGTATTCCATTCTTCCTCCATGAAAATTTGAGTACACATTAACATAATTAACTGTGTTTCCCAAATGGGTAGTGTGACTTAGTGACAAATAATAAGACATAATAACACAATCTAAACTAAATATGGTATTTTCTTTCAGGAATCTCAGATTGTGACAACTAATTTGGTGCCATCTGTCAAAGAAGAAGGAATAGGCCTTATTGACAAATTAAAAGATCAAAGGTAACTAGCGCACAGTCATTCAAATGCCGCTGCAATACTTTTACCATTCCATTCAAGGGGAATTGGAGGAATACAAAATAAATTATATATAAGGTGTGAATTCTATTAATCTGTAAAAATCCACCTCTGTGGTGCAGCTAGCTAACGCACTAGTTTTTTGTTGATCTAGATTGCCGAGGACGGAGAGATCAAGGTTCGAATCTTGGTCATTTAAACTGTGATTTGTTTTTCTGAAATAGTTTTCCACTCTCCCTCCACGCAAATGTGAGTTCACTACCTCTAAATTCAATCTTCCCAATTCCTAACCCATTAGCATAATTAGTATGTAAGCATATATTCCGAACGGGTAGTAAGACGAGGTGCTTGATTAAATTAATTTGTAAAATGTAAATAAAATTAGAAAAAAGTTTGACTGATACCATTTAGGGCCCAGAAATATGTATCTAAAGACCATAGGAGTATGCAAGAAAGCTACAGGTAAAAGGATAAAACGGATTAAAATGCATTTAATGTAAGATATTTTCAGATACCTACTCTCAACTTATCAATACCATTCCATACCTTTATAATAACAACCTTAATCATCCTACACTACTATAATCAATAGTGATGGCCCAGTTTTATCCAGTCGACCGGAAATGAGAAAATTGAAGGATGTGACTAAGATAGAGGTATTTAAATAATGTATTACGTATAGTATGTGACACATGCTAGTGACATCAAAAGAAAATTACATTTTTTATTCAAATAAAATCAGTTTTAATGAATTATAATATTCTGGGACGTCAAAAGGTGTAACTATGTCAGAGGTATTTAAAAATGACTTACATGGTGTAGGTGACGTATGTCGTTGAGTCACAAGAGTAATACGTCTTCTAATTGAATGAATTATATTCTTTAATGTCGAAAGAGTTTGACGTTTGATTCTACCCATCAATACTCTGGTTGTCAGGTGAGCATATATGCATCACTACTTGTTGTGTTTATTAATGATGTCATAATTAGATAGATTTCAAATTGTTATAAGATTTAATTACTCACGAAACGCCGGGAACATCCGCACATTGGTAATTCATTTTAATAACCTGGTACAATGTAACCGCACCCTTTCGGATTAAACATTGCCTATTTTACTTAGGTTATTAGAAATGTTAAACCACACTAGAAGTTATATGCGCTATGAACTAATGATATTAATTTCCAGTGTCCTTATATTTTTATTTTCAACAGCTTAGCCGTCTCCGACCAAAATTTCCTTCAGCCATCTCTCTTATCGATCACGATACTACGTTATTCAAATATATGGATTTATCACTTTATTATTTAAAAAAATCGTGATTTTAAATTGGTTCGAACAACTTGTGGCCAAATTTCACTGGAAACGACAAAAAGTAAAAAAGAGTAATTTCAGGTGATTTTGATAAATGATTGGACAAAAATTATGGAATCATTCAAATATGCGCTTAAATAGGGATTTTGTTAACTTTTGGACTCTACTAAATGATATATTGAGGGATATTCAAAATGTAATAAAAACATGTTACTGTTCATAAATAAATAAGGGCTGAAATTTTTTATATTATATTTGTGTGATATGAATTTCTTTTAGTCTTAAAAGAGTAAAATGATATTAAAATGGATTCAGATTTGTGGCAGTAATGTCACAAAAAATCCCATTTATTAATTTGTCACAAGAGTATGACATCTTCAAATTGAATGAATTAATATATTGTGTGTCGTTTGATTCTATCCCTGGTTGTAAGGTGAGCATTAACCATCATTACTTGTCATGTTTTATTAATGACGTCATATTTAGATAAAATATATAAAGTGGGAAACCTATATTTAAAATAAGTTGTATGTCTTTTACTACTACTAATATATCATTTAAATAGGAGGGAATTATTACTATAAATGAAAGATAAATACACATTTTTTCACATTTTATTATTGTAAGAAAAAATACACATTTTTCATAATTTATTATTGCTATGCATTAAAATACAAAGATCGTCGAACAATGATAGTCAAAATATGTGATAGGTTTGGGTGGTTTGACAAACGATCTAGAGGTGAAGACATTGTCTATGAATACCAATACATTGGGATGATTTAGATATTTATATTATTCAATATAATATATTATTCAAAATCGTACAGTTCTTAATTAGACCCTAGACAAGTATATATGAATGTTTTTTTCACTCAGGCTCAAGTTTTTTCACAACTATTAAAGTTTATGTTCAACTCAAAATTTACACACTTCTCCACACAATCTAACCAAAACGGCATTTCTTTGACGAAAAAGTTCCACTGCGGAACGGTGTTTACCAGACGCTTAGAACTTGACAAAAACATCACTTGAGCGTGAAAGTTGCGGTTAGGAATGAGGTCTACCGCTACTTGTTTGTTCTGTTTGTCGTTAGGTAGAAAGTTTTGGTCACCAATGGCGATGGCTCGATCAGATCCTTCGCCACATTACAGCTGCATGTCACCTCCATCACTGTCTGTGTCTTGACTGATGACCTGTATCAACAGTCGTCACAATTAAAGCTAGTCTCGGTGTCGCTGTTATTGTCGTCTGTGATTGAACAAAATTTATACAATTTCTTGGCGCTGTGAAATCTGACGAATCGTGCCAAGGTGTTTGCATTTTTTTTAAGGTGCACGGGGTGATGTCGTGACAAGGAGCGGAACATTCCCATTAATTGGAGTTGATCAAATCTACAAAGGGACTTTTATAGTCCTCGCGTAGAGGGATGATTTTCCGCCCTTTGAGATGGGACGAGAAATTGCCTTTTTGTTATATGTGTAAGGTACGACAGCTTTATCTAAATTTTTCTTTAGAATTGGAACCAATTTGGAGTAGCACAGCCCGGTGGTTTTATTGAATTGATAGCAGGAGGTTTGTTTCTCATCGATGAAAACTATCGCTAGCTCGGTGACCACCCACTTCTTTTTTGAGTTAACAATAGATGAAAAATCAAAGATGGCCATCGTGATGATGTTCATCTGTCAGATAATTGAATACAAATGATTAAATAAAATTCTAGTATACCTTTTATATCTAATGCTGGAACACATCTGGGCACCCCTGTTCGTACAGCTTGGACATCTGCCAAAGTGTCGTTTGAATAACTTGACGGCCAGTTGGTCGTTCAGGCACAAGTCTGTGGTTGAGAACATGTCTGTGAATCTCCTCAAGCTCCAGCCGGCAGACTTGGCAACGGCAAACGGACAGCAATTGTGGCCACACACATTGGACGCTATGGCTTAGTCGTTTTCTGTTGTACGTCCATCGTTTCTAGTGTTTATTCATGAGTCTAGTCATCGCTAGGCTCGGTCGTCTGGCATATGTATCAAAATACTCCCCAAAGTTGGAAAAATATAGAACCACCCAATGGGAGCCGGGTTTAGTGTCGGGGTCTAGATTGACCACAAATAAGGCGGGACGAGTGATATTTTGAGGTAATTTGTCGGAAGGAAATGTCCCCTTATAGATTAAAATTTTGCGCTCTAGCAGTGTGTCGATTAGATTCAAATTCATGGTGCTAATAATTAATTTTCACTTCCCGATTAGAATCTATCGACACTGTCCCCTCGAACTCAAGAGTAGAACAAACAGGTTATGGTGGTTTCAAGGTTTGTCTTGAACTGTAACTCAAATCTCACATTCCCCTCTGACTGAAGGCTGGTGTGAGAGTCCTGCCCTGCACTGTTGGGAGTCAAGTTGAACGCCAGCATAACATAACCTTTATTGAACATGTATCGCGTGATTAAATGTCTGTTGTTTTGGTGGTGAATGCCCAATCCCGAAATAAATGTGTCATAGGTGAGGGTGGACGTGCCGACGTTGTCGAAATTTATCAATATGGATAAATGTTTTTAGATCCCTTTTACATTCAGGTTTCTATGAATGAATTGAAATGGATTCTTGTTCAAACTACCCATAAACACATCGTACACCATAGTGAATAAAACAATTTTTAAGGGCTAACCCCTTGGATATCATTGTTTAAGCTCACAGACTTGACGTCCACCCTATTGCTGTGGTATTGTGCCGGGTTTCTTAATAGTGTCTTTTCTATAGCGAGTGAAATAGTTGGTGACACTTTTACATGTTTCACAAAGAGGGTGGCGTATAAAAATTTCAGCTGGAAGTCTGTATTTAATAAAAATGACATTAACTAAAGGTTTTTTAAGTAAGTTAAACACTTTTTTTAAAAAAAATATGATATTCAATGAAATACAATAAGTGTAATGATCTTGATATTTTTTAGACACAATTATAATTTAACTAGGACTGATTGCCATTAATGATATTATTTAAATATCTAAACCTAAATACTATAATAGTATTTGTAAACAAAATTAGTTACAGGCTTATATTGTTTACACTGGCATCATACAAACTGGTCGATAAGCTGTAAAAATAATCTCGAGGGCTAGATGAGACATGTGGCCGACACGATTTGGAATAACTGGTTGACAAGTTCATCCTTAGGTGGACAAAGTGACAGTAAAATGGTCGACCATTGGGGTGCCGGCAAACTGATTGACAATACACTGGTTAACATGTGTGGAAAAAGTGGTCGACAGACAAGTGACTGTCACTCACAAGCAATGTCGATCCCATGGTCGATGCAAGTAGGACCATGTGATAAAGAGCCAATTGAATGACAAAAAGTAGACAAATATTTGGAATACTAGGTGGGTCAAGTATCCGACCTTAGTAGAGCCCACTGGTCGACTAGCTCATGCATAGGAGGGCAAAGTGATCTACATACGAATGGTTGACCAATTTGGTTACATAAAACTAATCGACAAACTGGTCAACACGTGTGGACAAAGTGATTGACACACAAGTAATCTACACGAAGGAGTACTTAGACCAATTTGTTGATAAGAGTAAGACCATGTGCTAGATGACGAACTGATCGGTAAAATACTAACAAACATTTGATAGACTAGGTAACCAATGGCCATCGACTCGTTGACAAATACGTACATAGAACAACAAAGTGATAGACAACCAACTGGTCGACAAAAAACAACTGGCAGACAAACGTTGAGATGGATTCCTATAATAGTGGAGCACATGTTAATACATTGCGAATAGAGAGATCGCAAAGCCAAAAGCAAGGTGTTTTATTTTTGTATCCACGTGTTCTTTTTCCACTATACATTTAGCTACATTACAGTGAACGTCTGTCATCCGTTAATAATAACAATCTCAATCGATTAAAATAGAGCGCTTTACTTAACATTAAATACACAATGTCCCTTCTCTTTGATGTAAAAATAAAATTAATTAAATGTTGGTAAATCCACCAATCATATACATAATATACAGCGAAAATGTAAACCATATTATTGTAAAATAAGAGCAGAAAAGGAATGTTCTCTAAGAAGAAAATACAAGGAATTCATACAAATATTAAAGTTATTATATTTATTACAATAAAATAATCAACAAAAATATACACATTTCTCTAACCATATCACTCACAAGTAGCCTAAGTAACGTTGTTATCTCCTGATTAAATATTACTTTATTTGGAAAGATTATTACCTGGTCATTTTTTTTAATTGAATGTATTTACACTCCACTTATCGTTTTCATTGTCCCTAATTTGAAGTGGTCCTTTCCTGCTTTTTTGGAATTATACTCTTTTAAAAGATATCTATAGTCCCTCCTCCAAATCATTTTGAAATTTGGATGTTCCTTGAACCTATTTTGAGTAGCATCCTTCAGTATGCTAAGTTGGTAACACATTTTGTTAATAATTTAATGATACAGACTTTTAAAATATTTGCAACAGCGTTTCACTGCAAGCCCAATATTTAATAAAGGCATGCATGTAGATGTCTATAAACAACCATTTAGTCCCAGATATTTGTAACATTGCACATGCACAAACGATTAGTGACTTTTTTTTTTAAGAAATGGTCTGGACCATAAGTTTATTTTAGGACTCCACAATACTTTTTTATTCTTTGATCTATGATTTTATGGGCTTATAATTAATTGAGAAAAGTTTATTTATTTATGTGGAAAACATGAGAGACCAATTAAATTCAAAACATTGCTTGATTTTACTAATCAAATCTCATTGGAAAATAAGTATGGTTTTACAAAAATCAAAACAAAAGTATTTGAGGAAAATTTGTCTTCCAAATAAAGATGGGCAAAAAAATGATTGTTTTATATGTGTGGTACACTGATTCTGGTTCATTTTCACTCATTCACTGTACACTCAATTTTTTTCTAAATTAGTTTTTATTTAAACTTGGGGTCTAAACAATGTCCATGTTTCTTATCATCATAACCCTGAGCTTGATGACATGTTTTTTTTCTCTGTCTTATCACAAATAATGCTCAAGTGTATTCTTAATGATCCCTAGGTTGCAGAAACATTTTTTATAGGTCATTTTGTATATTTGAGTCATAATTTTTTGTGTTTACTTTTGGATTCGTTTTTAGGCATTTTTTAAGAAGTTCTAGGCATTTATGTTGAATAATTCTACCTTTTAAATACCATAGATATATTATAAATGTTTATACTAAACACTTCTAGAGGTAAATTATAATAAAAGAAAATACCTTGTTTACTTATAAAATCTGATATAGTTTAATCAATAAAAGTAAAAATATCATTCGACAAAGATAATTAAAAACTACTACACTTATATCTCTCCTAGCAAAATGTCTTGTAAAGTTAATGAATGAACGAGGATTATGAAAGAGTGGTAAACAACAGATTTCTGGCTCAGTTGATCCATAAATTGAATGAACAAACGAGGATTAGAAAAGAGCAGCTACTGTGTGGATGACAGAAACTCTACATACCAGGTTCTATTGTTTGAACAGATGATAAATAGAAGTAGTATGATAAAGATGTTTATTTCAAAGCAAAGATCAATTGGGTTGGAGAGAGGATGGAATAAATGCACTGAGTCTAGCTTGACAACTGGACATCAAACAAAGCCACATAGCGAGTAGACAAAGATAATGTTAGTTTATGAGTGAAAAGAAGAAAGGGAAAGAAAAACCAAACAAATGAACGATGACTCACTTAAACCAAAATCTGGGTTTTTTGTTTGTTTTACTTTATATTTTAATTGAACACGTTTGTTCACGAATGAAATAACGCTTACTTCTAATCTCAATTATAAAATTAACTGGGCAATCAAAATTATCCTAGTAAGTCTTAATTCAAGTTCATGAATGTGAAAAGGTGGAAATAAACTTCGGTATGAATATAACTATGTTGAGATCATACTTAAACTAGTAAAGAAGTTTTCATTTATTTAAAAGTACCAAGTGACCCAACTCTCAGTAAATCACACAGTCAGCAATTATTGACATTATTGTCACAAGTTTCATTAATTTTATCATAACATCCACTTTTTATTTCAGAATTGACTCCCTGATCACTTTGTTGCATTGGCTCAGTTGATTACAACAAACACTTGTCACAATCTGAGTGTCAACATTCTCTAACTTGGCTGACCTATAGAGCCAAATAGTTGATGATATCATTAAATATTGGTGTTTAATTATCTGTTTGTGTTGGATGCATTGCAGGGACAATAATGAGAAATGCAGCAATGGAAGTAACCCTAACTTGACTTCAAAAATGTGTGGTTCAGGTAAGCACTTTTATATTATTTTCAAATTAGGTTATTCTTCTCACAAACACTATTCTTGTTTTAAACACACGCCATAGTCCTAGAGTTGGATACACTTTAAATAAATGCTTGTATTTTTATAATCTTTATAAAACTTATTACCACTTTTCTTCATTATTGGCAATGTATCACCAGAAAGTATTGGCGACACTTTATTTTTCACTGTCACTAAGAAAAAGATTAAAACCTTGATGTTGATCAATGCATCAGTATTTATACATTTCTAAAACTCATACCTGCTTACTTTTTAAAATTATAAGTTTTGAAATATTTACACAGTAGCATATGCCGAGCTCAAACCCTAAATATCCTCAGCAACACTTCTGCACTTGTGCGCTCATTACTAGAATTGCCAAGCATGTGCACTCTGTTAGTATACCACACTGTCTCTGGAGTCTAGGGTTTGATTTTAACTGTTGCATTAGGATTGATTTATTCATAATGGATTTCTGACGCCATAATTTACTTCTATAGCTATGGGATAAATCCATGAGAGCTACCTGGTTTTTAATTAAGTGAAACATATTTTGTGATTGAAATATTTATAATTTTAACGTAAATATTTTGTTAGCTCAAATTCCAAAGTAGCAATAAAAAATATCCTCACTTGTTACATTTTTGAGATACCTCTTCATAATAGCACATTATTAACAAGCCTAAATAGTGTTGTGTTTTTGTCATTTTAGTGTTACTATTAAATGATTCACTAATGATGTAACTGCTGCAGACTTTCAATATTGCTCGGCACTTGTTTCTCACTTTAATTACACCATAAAATATGTTGACAATGTACAGCTGTGATTTTTATTTTTTTATTTTAAAAATTATGTTCTTGATAAATTTAAGGTAAACGATTATTTATGACATTACCTTAAAATTAAAAGTAGTCTAAAATCAGCGATGGTAGTCTTATGAAAGCTTATAAAATAAGCCAAAAAGTTTTTTTTTACTTCTTTTCCCACCCCTAGCCCCCTCCCCCCAGCCTTCTATCGTATTGATAACTTGAATAACAATTTACCTCGTAATTGCTTGACAGTAGAAAATGTTTTTTTTCTTTTCTTTTTTTGTTGTTGTTGTGTTTGGTGATGATCATCACATGGGGTGTGGAGTGCTTCAAAAGCAGAGTCATATTTATTTGAATAAGTGCATTAGAGTGGGGAAGGTGTTGATATAGAGCACTACATTGTAGTTGAGTAGAGTATATTGTGGCTCAGTGAGGTAAAGAATTTACAGGTGCACTAAGATGCAGTATCTGCTGCCTCACCTACCCCTTCTGCGTACTACCGCTGGCAGCTCATTCTCCTCCACTCTTGTACCCTAGGGGTTGTCCACCCCACCCACTGACATCCATACTCATCACACCTGTCACTAAGGTCTTAGAAATTTTAAGTTGTTTGAGGTCCTTGAAACACTTAATTCAGATAAGTTGAAAGTTAGATTTATTTAACTGCCTCATGAATTTTGGTTCTAGTTGATAGGGGTACAAACAACGATTACATTAAGGAAGACAAGCCTAATTGTTACCACCACGTGTGCTCTCCAACAAACTTATCGGCACGACATTAGACGGTACACAAACTCACGAATCTTTTATCAAGAAACACTTGACTATGTCGAAGTAAACAGAAACAGTTCAAAATATCACAAGTCCAGCGCACGACACTCCACTCTTCTGGTCTAGCTCACTTGTTGACCCACCCATGCTCTCACAAGAGGAAAACCTTTCTGTTCTGGAACACAGTAACTAGTCCAGTCTAGCCACGAGACAAAGTCAAAACCCTGACCTTTACCTAAAATGTCGTGTGCAGCCAGTCACACACAAACAAGAGCTTGCACGATGGGTTTCCTAAGTAGTGCTAGAGGGACCAGGAGAGAAGAGATTATTTAAGTACGAAACTCTTAGAGGCGTTAAGGTAGCTTTACACACACAGCTAAAGTGTTGTAAAGTGGATTGTTGTGGGGTGCAGACTGCAGTATTGTATGATGCTGCGGAGCAAAATGTGTACAACACACTAATAATAATAATAATAATAATATAATAATTAATAGATATAAGGGATCTTATTAATCTGGCAAAGTTAGTCTTAGCCTGCTCTTCCACCTAACCAGAGTAAAGCGTTGTGCTTGCCTCAACTTGCGAGCCTTGGTGTTCTCACGTTCCTACGTTCCTGCCGTCTTGCCGGGTCGTCGCTCCACCAGCTGGCGATTGTAGTAGTACAGACTATTGAAGTCTATCTTAGAGACTGCGTGGAGGAGCTCGCTGACAGCGCCTCTTAAACTGAGTTTGTGGAAGGCGTCCAGAGTGGAAGTTCGGAGTAAACCTCTTCCATACCGTTGGACTGGTTTCACACCAAATTAACATGATTGGTTCTAAGACCTAGTGTCGGCGCTCAAATTGGGTCGCTGTGTGGCCGGCTTTGGTACTAAATGGTGGCTCAGTTTATCTGCTTTTGAGCCAGAAGAGCTAATGCCAACAAGAAGTTTTGAACTGGGAGCGCGGTACGTGACCGAGACCAGAAATAAACTTTGTAATGTTGGTCCCTATTGAAACACACATTTTGAGTGTATCTGTATTAAGATATTTAAAATGGTGATTGGTGCGTGTCCTTTTCATTTATTTAGGCCCCTTGGACTAAATATCACCAAAAGATCACTCTTGGTGGAAGTGCTGGACTGTACAGGACTCTTCTCACATTATCAAAGTCATGTAAGCACCGAACTTTGGGCCTATCCCGCTTTATCTTTCTTTGCCGCTCATTATAATGGCCGTTATTGTCATGTTGATTTTGTTTCGGCTGTACTAAATTTCACGCTAAAAATCTTTCCATTTAATTTTTCAGATATGAGGAATTTATTTAAATTAAAATTATTTCCTGGTTTCTCCCCTTAAATGGTTTATAATTGTTATTAATTTTTGAGCTTCTCTCGTGATGAAGTAAATTTTGGGCTTAACCTTATCATAGTTTATAATTGTTCGTATTAAGTATTGAGGGTGCTTTGTAAATTACTGTTTCTGGTATTCTCCCATCAAATGTTTTGCTAATTGTTATTAGTTTTAGATTTTCTCTCTTAATCAATTAATCATATTACTAGGCATCTTGTTAATTAACCATAGCATTCAAAGCTTGATTATACTTCTCTAGTTTAATTTAGTATGTATGTTTTTTGTTTTTTTAAATTAATTATTTCAAAGTTTTATATTGTTGGTGCTTTATATTAGAATTTGTGATACTCCCTTTTATTTTTACCTTTTATATTCTATGTTAAAAAAATAATTGCAAATTCATTCAAACAACCATTCAAAACTTAAATTATTTCAAGAACCCATTTTTGTTTATATGACCAGATATATTGGGTGGCTGCATTCTTAAAAGAAGTGATGGATTTCAGTTGGTGGGTAGAGTTATTGATTTAGTTCCAAGTCTGCGATGCCAAGAAAGATTAAAATATTGAACATTTATCTTTGATCTACACATGAGAATAAACATCAAATGAGTGGGTTCTCACTTAGTGGTATGGATGTGTTTATCATTTTGAAATAAGAACCATGAAAAGAGCTATTGAGGCTGTGATTTTGTCAATATTTTGAGAAGCAATGCTAATACATATAAGCTCCCCAGTCTACCTTTCATTTAATCTCACCCAATGCAGTTTATTAAAATACAAAGAGATATTGTCACATTGTTTTTTGATTAAATATATATCAAACACATGTGTTTGGTAGTTGTTCTGTAATGTAATTTTTTAAGTCAATAGTCATACTGAGGCAAACTTATTCTGGAGAATAAGAATTTTCACGTATTCAGGTAGAAAATTCTTCATCCTTTTCTGAGAATGAAAAAAGGCATACACTTTCATGCTAACTGTGGTTACCTGATGTATTTATTTTAGATTTTTATTTTATACTAATTTTTAAATTTGATTCATTTAAATAGTATTGAAATCATTTACCATTACTATTGTTAATAATTTAAATTGTGGTGCAGTGTGATATCTGAAGACTAGCATGTCTTATTTTATTACCCAATTTGTTAGTAATTATTGTCTTTATATAATTTCCTCACCTACATTTTATTAGAAATCAACCATTTTATATAAATTAATGTTCCATATTGCTGGATTCACCACATACTGTAACAGTGCTGCCAATTTCACGACTTTGTTGCTAGATCTAGCGACTTTTGTGGGTTTGAAAAACTAATTTTCATTTTTAGTGCCTAGCGACTAATCTAGCGTCTGGTGACTTACCTTAATTTTCTGTCAAATTCATGTTCATTTTAAATTTCAATGCTGTAGAATTTTGATTTTTGAACTACCATACTGCAAGAACACATAATGCATTGCTTCGGTCTACAGAAGAGCTCTAAAATATCTATCTGTTATTCACAAATCACATCGACATCCTTTAGGATCCAGGGATCGCCTCAGTCCACTGATGTATCTTGCATTCTGTTCAGATTAAATTTTTGGTTTGGAAAAAAAATTTGACTACTTTTAATTTTTCGTTTAGCGACAATCTAGTAACTTTCTGGTACTAATATAGCTACAATACTTATATGGTCATTGGCAACACTATACTGTATAGTTAGTAACAAAGCGTAAGGTTGGATATTTTCATAACTTTGTGTCAAGTCAAACTTGAGTAGCTACCCACGCACTAACCCATATTATATGGGCCTAATGTGACATTAAATACAAGACAAAGGAACAAAGTATGATACGCTGTGTGAAGACATAGTTTACCCGAATTTATAAAAAAATATTGTTGAAGTAACACGTGTGTGTCCCATTTATTTTAACAAACATTTTGTGAGAAATGTTTCTGTGCGTTAAATACTTATAATAGGGGTGGCAAGGCACACCAATATGTGATTATCGAACTAAAATTTCCTAATCATTTACAAGTTAAATACACTTCTTACCATGATGCACATCTGTGTAACATGGCAGTTGTCACCACAACTTTGGGTCATTACAGTGACAGTAATAATTGGTAAATAGAAATACACAGTACATAATCTTAAAATATTTTATTCAAAAGTATGATTAATTATTATAATTATATATAATTATATTATATAATTATTATATACTAACCCTATTGGTTTACACTTATATTTTGTAATTTATCCCTGTCGAACTTAATGCATGTCAGATTTTACTAAATATTCTAAGGGTTCTTCCAAACAAAGGCAGTTGGGAGTCCTTGCATTAAGGGATAAAAAAGACTCCCCATTTATTTGACAGTTAAATAGGTAGACCCATCATTTTTCTAAAAATCAAAGACATTATTTTCAGATGAAATTTTGATAAAGTGTAAATGTGGGAAAATTACACCCAAACAGGGGGTGGAGGGGTTTGAACCCTGATTGTGTGGTTTTACGTATTAACTGCTCTACCGTCGAGCTACCCGGAATATCTTCCTTTTCGGTGTATTATTCAACTCTCTAAACGTCCTAGTGTACTGATGTAGCAAACTAGAAGGAACACATTGCATTACAGAAATAATTTTAACTACAGAGTTGTCTGTATTAACACACAGAAGGACTATTGCATTTAAACAAACATACATTTTCATATGTCATTTTGATGGTGTGATTGTGTTAAAACATCTACAACTAGAGTACATAAAAACACCCATAAAATTATTGTCTATATTGTTTTTAATTAGTTTATTACTCTTATTATTTGTTTTGTTAGACCTAAATAAAATTCAAATTTGGCAACAATTTTTAATGCTGCTGCTTAAGAGTATAAATGATTTTACTGACTTAAATATTTTGATAAAAAATATATTTAATTTTTTCTTATTCATATGATCAGGATATATACTCCATTCACGGTAGGAATTACTCTCTGAAAGGTCTTTTTTCCTACCAATATCCTACTATGTAATAGATTTATGGTAGGGAAAAAGGCCTTTGACTTTTAAGACAATGTTTGTGTAACGTCTGCACTCAAATTGTATAAAATATATTTAAATAGTTTCTATATAAACTTTAAAAGAGAAGAAGCTGATAACTCTGTAATATCTAGTGTGTTGTGTGAATAAATTTCGGTAATTAACATATTACTACTAAATCATCGGTTAGAGCTAATACAACATATAATAGGTAAGATGAGAAATTGTAGCCTAACATTTTAATCTCCCCTTCCTTATAATTCGGCTATGGCATTGATTAAATGTGATACATCACAAGCACCATTCCTGTGGGAGGGTGGTGTGTTGGAACAGAGGTCCTGTGGGAGAGGGTGGTGTGTTGGAACGGAGGTCCTGTGGGAGAGGGTGGTGTGTTGGAACGGAGGTCCTGTGGGAGAGGGTGGTGTGTTGGAACGGAGGTCCTGTCCTGATAAATTAACAGTGTCCTTCTTAGCATATAAACAGAGCAAGAGATTGATATTAACTAACTATTAGCTGTACACCTTTATGGATGAAAATAATTTTTTTCTATTGCTATAGGATTGTTCACATACAAAAAAAAATCCAATACAATTGAATTCTAACATGTCCTAACATCACATTACACTTAACAATTGTACTTGTCCAACACCTTAGCTCAGTCAGTAGTATGTCTGTAAACTGAACTAAAGATCTTGGTTTAGAAAAATTTATCATTTGTGAAATGTGGGTTCCTTCTTTCTCAGTGATGAGTTAACGGCCGCAATATGAATCTTGTTCCTGTTTTAGATCTAAGTTAGTTTATAAGTCATATTCTGATATAATTAGTCGATTCAGAAAGTGAACGCTAACCACCTCAAATAAATGAAAAATTAGTTGTACTTTGAGATTCATACAAACAAAAATGTTTTTTTAATTTTCTATATTTGCACTAGTTTAATTGCAAACAAGAGAAAATGTAATAAGCTTACTTTGGTTGCAAATAGTATTCTCTATTTTATTTTTGTATAGAATATATATATATATATATAGGTAGAGTGTGTGGATCAAATGTAAAGGATAGACCATGAAAGATGTGGCTAAATGTGGTGGGCGAATGTTTGAAAAATAGAAACAAGCGTGTTAAGAATAAAGTACTATGTATGACTCGGTTTTTGGATGTTGTGTAAGCTTAAGAGTATGAATGCAAGTATAGGGAAGTGTGGAAAAGTGAGGATGGATTAATTACATTGTTGTTTTCTGTGCTATATGCCATGATTTTATATATTATATGCATATGAGGGTATTTTATTTTGAATAGCTGTACGAGTCATTTTCTCATGTTTTTATTGTTTACCACTTCAGAATTTGGAACAAATCGTCAAGTTTTAACATTAATATTTGCATACATGCATGGGTGGACATATAGGCTAAAGGCCAGCCTCTTCTGGTCTTATTTGCTGATGTTGAAGAGGTCACGGTTTGAATCCCAGCCAGACCTACTGAGGAGGGCATTTCTTACCTAATTTCCCACTATCCCACGCAAATCAGATACATTTACGCTCAACCCTACCCTCATTCTTACCCCACTAACTTGAATAAATTAAATAAGACTATTGGATTTTTTTAAAACTTTTCTTTGTTCTTTGTTGGACTGAAGGCATGCTAATGTTTAGAAGCAACTATCTGAGTTAAATATTATGTACAACTTTATGTTGGGCTGCTTTGACACTAGACAAGGTCTCTTAAATAGAAGACAAATCTCAATACATTTTGAATTTATTTAAAACTAATAATGGCTCAGAGTGGTTTTTTTTACTGTTTTCTTATAGTGGAGAAGTCATTTTGGTGACGACCAAATGATTTTAAACTAGTTTGTGGGAATAATTTGAATTTGTAACCTAAGACATAAATAATGGCTTCTAACTCTTTAAAATTTTTGAAATGATTTATTACTACAAACATGTATAGATTTAAGTCTTATAGACCATATAGACTTATAGTCTTCAACCTGTTCAGGCTATCAATTACCAGGGTCCTAATTTTATGACCTAAAAACAATAAAAAAATGACCTATAAAAAGACATCAAAATCCTAAAAAATTACTATTTTTAAGAAATGGCCTTAAAACACAAAGAGTCATAATAAATGCACACGACTAAATCATAGGCATGGCTTACAAATGTAAACTAAAAATTATCCATTTAATGAACTCTTTAACATCTAAACTCTTCCCGTGCTAAATATAACATTAATTCTGCTTCAGGAGCAATAGCTACCCCCTCCATCTTGGTTGCAGTGTCTCACCAAGAATGTGTATTTTACAACCACACGAGCAAAGAGAATACAAAGTTCATTTTCTTTATTATATTCTCATTTCGACAACATCTGTGAGATGCATTTATTAACTATTGAGTGCATTAAATAATGTAATTATTTAATCAATATGAATGCCTTAAAATGGCTCAAAAATGCCTAAAAATAACTTATACAGAATGAAAACCAAGGCCATATTATCTAAAATTCCAAAAAGTATCATAAAATGACCTTTAAAATATACATTTCTTCATCAAGAGGACCATAAACAGAGTTTATTTTCTTATGGGCATTTTATGTGATAGACCAATAGAAAGATGACACATCACCAAAATCTGGACCCTGATAATGACAAACATTGAACACGCCGATAAAATAGAGAATAGGAAGGTAGAAATTTAGACTAAATTTATTTCCCTTTGCACGGAAGAAGAGTGGAAAACAATTAAGAAAAAAAAACCTCAGTACACCCGACCAAATTTTGAACCCCTGTGTCTTCATTACCAACCATCCTTTCTAAAAAAAAAGTGATGCATTGGACCATGCAACCACTGAAAAGGGGTAAATTATTCCTTGGTACCCTGCTCTCTCTAACCCTTATAGCACAATTCTTCAGAATGTTGTAAAAAAATATTTACACTCTATTATAAAGTAAAGACATTCTTAAACTCACTCAATTTAATGAAACATTTAATACACCAATATTGACAACATTATTTTATGAATAGTCTGGTTTTATAAAGAAACAGCATAAGAAAATTAAATATTTAACATCTAATGTTATAGATATGTAACTCAAGGATATAAGAAAGTTATGTCTGCCTTTTTGATAAATTCTTTAATGAAAATATTTATTTTAATATAACTAACAAATTACATACATATGTTTGCACAAAGTTGAAGTCCGGCTCACCTATTCATGTAGATATGTTGTTGCCGATCTGGTTGGGGTTTGAATCCCACTTACATGTAATGAGGAATGTTTTTCCTAAATCTTTAAATGTTTTATCACTTTTTTTTATACATAAATGTGAATAAAGTTTCTTTAAACTATATTTTTCTCTGCCCCCTCAAATTAAGGTAATTAAACTAATACTTATAAATCAATGATAAAATTATGGGTTGCTATATTAAAGTGTTTTCTATGTGTGTTTAAAAAGTTTGATTATCATGTTGGACAGTAAGAAAATTACATATTGTTATGGACACTGAAATTATACCTAGATTCTATCTTATTATATTAATTTTATTTATGTTATAAATAAAGGAAAAATATTCTTTTTCCATAGGTGGAGTTCGATTAAATGACTACAATAGAACCAAATCTACAATAGATATTTTAAAATGTCATGAGAAACGTCTTTATGAAAATCACTTTTCATGTGATATTTGTGGGATATGTGTTGCAACAAAACGAAGCATTAGAGATCATCTCCATTCTCATTTCCCAACAAATGAATTTGGTTGTGACATTTGTGGAAAATTCCTTCCATCAGAACGTTTATTAAAACGACACATGTCCACTCACTCTGGGAGAAGATATGAGTGTAAAATATGTTTGAAAAACTACACAACTAAAAACTCTCTCGACAAACATGAGAGACACCATCAGCCCGGTGGATTACCCAAAGAACACTTGTGTGAAATCTGTGGTTATCATTCTGATACTCTAGGTCACTTAAACTCGCACATTTCAAATGTACATTTGCGTAAAAAACGATACATGTGTGATATTTGTGGTGGTGGATACCGCAAATCAAATCAATTTACAAGTCATATGGCCGCTCATTCAGAAGATAAAAGATTTATTTGTGCATTGTGTGATGGATGTTTTAAAAGAAGGGTTGATGTAAAATATCATATTACAAGAGTTCACCCCAAAACAATGGGTTTGCAAAAAGAAAAATTACACTGTTCCCTTTGTGAAAAAGTTTATACTACCAAGGAGGGACTGATGAAGCACATTGTGAGCCATTCTGGGGAGAGAAAGTTTGTGTGTGACTTGTGCGGAAAACGTTTCATGCATCGCTTTGACCTGTCCAAGCACAAGAAGTCCGGCATTCACAAGGGAAAGTAAGAAGACATCCCACTAATACAACCAAAGTTTTATTAATTTAGGATTACTTTACTTATTTAAAAACTAATCATGTGTTTTAAAATAGTTTCTCAAATATATAGAACAACATATGTTTTAAATTCTAACTCAATTTTAAGATAAACACAACTTACACGCTGAACTTTATCCACTAAGTGAACAGAAGCAGTCAGTTTGTGTTAGGTACATTTTACACCTTAACTTCAAATCAAACCTAGGACTCTCTAATGCAAATAGCTCTAGACATTGAAAACAGCAAGCTAGTTATTATCCTCAGCTAGTATTTTAGTATTTAAAGCAAGTATTCCATTAACAACTACTGAATGTTATACATTTCATGTAATATTTTTTAATATTATAAATAAAAACATTTATCTTAAATATGTTTATTCTTTTTAGCCTCTTTGCTATTAAATAAGTCACATACTTTGTTCATTCAATAACAATGTGTTTTCCACATCCCATTATAGCTGTTTATTTAATAGGTTTCAATCAAATTTGGTTCATTTGTATTAGGACACAGTTTTTTTTAAACATTAGTATTTCCTTCACATTTACCCGTGTGTGTATCAGAAAGAAAGTAAAATGTTTTTATAAAACTTCCTGGCAATCACAAAGAATGTATGTAAATTATACTTTTGAATCTAATAATTTATACTTGCTTAACTTGGCATGGCCCAAGTTTATAGTACTTTAGAATAATTTAACTGTCTTAAATATCCGATAAACTGTTTAAAGATAGTCCAGTCATATATTCAAAACATAAAAAAAAAAGTTTTGTGCAAATTTATACAGTCAATTTTTTTTCATTATCTACAGTATAACTCTGCCAATTTCTCATAAGGCCTTATTTGAGATATGGATGAAAAATTTGAATAATTTGAGATTTGAAGCAATTTTAGCTTTTATTTTTAAGAACTGGGCATCCTATTGTTTTCGGAAACTGCTAAAGCAACAATTAAGAGTGTTTGTCAAAAAATTGATCAGAGATGTGATAAAGTGGCATGACATCGAGAGTGTTTCCTGAATGATTATTCATCATGGCTTCAAGGAAATATTACATTTTCTGTAGTTGTTTTTCAAGCTGTCCCAAGTACTTTAACACACATCATTACCATAAACAGGCCCAGCAAGTCTAAAAAAAAAACTTTTCAGTGCATGTGGTTCTAAGGCTAGATCACTAAAATTAAAAAGCCTTCTAGACTAAACCAGCCAAGATGAACTATTGATGGCCACAGAAATGAAACCACGAAAGGGAATAAAAATGTACTCCACAGCTATAGTTAAAGAACTCTGTATTGAATCTTCAATAAGAGGTTCTACAATCAATAAAGTATGCAATTTAATACATCAAAATTTAGCTTTACTTTCTGCAGATCAAGCACTTGCTTTAATAGTGGAAGCCAACTTTTCAACATCCCAGTACAATCTTATACACCAGCAAGCCAAAGAATTAAATATTTGTAAATTATATCTGCTTTATTACATAGTTAAAGAAGCTAACACTTTTATCTTTCAAAATATTTGTTAATGGTAAACTATGTAATGTCGTCAAATCATATGCTTTAACACAAACATGTTACATGTGTGGGGTTAAACCAAGCAAAATGAACAATGTGAACACAAAATTCAAAAAAGGTAAGTAAACAAAGATTTCTTTTCTTTTGGATTATCACCTTTACATTCCTGGATTCAATTAGTTGAATATAATCTTCACACTTATTATTGTTTAAAAATAAATCATGGCAAGCTAGGGAATCAGAATGGAAAGAAAGAGTGGCTGAAAATAAGAAAGAAGTGCAAGAAAAATGCAAAATAAAGTTTGGTTTGGCAATAGATATCCCTAAACAGCAAACTGGGAACACTAATGATGGGAATACAATTCGGATTTTGTTTTAATGTGCAGAAGTAACAAGGGTAAAAATGGACTTAATCAAAAGATCTAATGTCATTATAGATTGTTTAAATTGTGGTTTAAAATCAAATTTTGAAAAGTTTGATTTGTACACTAGGAAGACACAAGTCCACTATTTCAGAGAGTACTCTTGGTATCCAATGCCCATATGTATACATAAAATATAATTCAATGGAAGGGATATTATATATCTTTTGTTCTGCCGACTAGACAGTCTTCCAAAGAGTCTCAGGAGGCAATAAATAAACACAACAGGCAATAAGGGGAACGGTCTGCAAGAAAACTTCTAGTAGTGATACAAATACTAGGATACCGCAAGTTTGTGTGCAACTCCTAAAATTAAACACACAAAAAAATCAGCCCTGAAGTGTTAAATTTATCAGAAACCTCAAGTGAGATAAATCCAGCACTAATAGAAAGAGATGATATAAATATATACATTTACTCTACTTTAAGTATTTTACGAGTAATAGGCCCCCAATAGATTGTGATATATCATTTACTATGGCTTCAATAATTCTTTCCTCTTAGATTACCAAATTATCCCACTCTGCGGTGGAGGGAAACTTTAAAAGAGATGCATGGGGGGACTATCAGGTGAAAGAAGCTGTGAGAGAGAAGAACAAAGTAAGGAGAAAATGAGATTAAAAGAAGTAGAAAGAATGTAGAATGATTTTGAAAGAAATAAGGTGTTCTGAAAGTGGATAAAGAGAATGAAAGAGAGTGCATGGAAAGACCTATGTCATTCTGAATGAACGTGGTGAGATGATTTGAGATGACAACAGTGTAAGGCCTTGTTAATACTGCAAGGGATTTGCTTGGAGGCTATAGGCTAGTGGCTTGCTTAGTGGGTAGCAGCAAGCGATGCACTGATTCACATAGCAAGAGGTATATAGTCAAGTCATTAGCAGTGTTGAGGTGTGTTGTTTCATCATGTTACTGTCAAAACTATCTAGGAAATCAAATACAATAAAAAAAAACATAGCTCTAAAATTTGATGATATCCGTTGAAAGATATTACTCAATTCATGAATTTAATAAGAGGTGTGGGGAATTTAACAACTTATAACGGCAAGCTCGCTTGTATGTTTTTGGTTTTTTTATATTTATGTATGAATGAAGAGTCATTTGATTTCTTACTTTCCAAACTATAAGAAAGATTGACAAAAAACTAAATTTATATAACCACTTAGTGCTGAAAAAGACTTATTATTCCAAGGTAAGTTTTTTATATTAAAAGTAATTTTTATGTTATTTTATTATAATAGTTTATTATGTATCTAGGTGAGAAAACAAAGCAAATAAAACAATAGTTTGGTCATTATTATAGTTAAAAAAAGATCAAAAAGCAGCATGCGAATTACACAATTACATCTTTTAGAAAGAAGGGCACGACTAGTTATTTAAGTTTTCCAACTAAACTAAATATGGGTATAGCACAGCCATCACATTACATCATCATTTCCAAAATAATGTTGTTATGTTTAATGCTCCACACATTTCTTCTTATAACCTTTTTAGTACTCCCATATTCTTGGGAAGGACGTTGTAAGGTTTTAACTCCTACAGGTTACACACAATATAATAGAAAAGAAGTCTTTAAACAATATATAGATTTATTAATAGAATAACACATAATTAAGTAAATGATGGTTTTAAAATGATATAGACTGATATGCATATGAATTTTATCCAAAACAGTTAGGCTTAAGAATTGAGACTGTGGCTACAAGGGCTGTGCAGTCGCCAGGCCACAGATATAAGTTTTTTTCTAAAAAGCAGAACAATTAAATTATTAGTAATAAAAATGGTAGAACAAGAAGTACATGAACTATTATCAGTTTTGCTTGATAGGGCCTTGAAATTAGTATCCATTAAACATTTGGGATAACAAGCTGTTGATGGCTAAGAAACAGGTGTCAACAAAAATACTATGGCTGATCACATTCCCCTTTGGTACTACCAGGGCATCCAATAATACATAAAATTCTAACAGCAAGTGCATCAAGAACAAAACAAACAATACGAATCGATTGAAAGGTAAAAAGAAAATGGTATTATTTGCGCGGACCCCACTATGTGTCTAGTGCAGTTCCCGGGGTTGCGCACCAAAACTAATACTGCACGGGAAGCGTGACTACTTGACCAACCCATAATACTGGTTTGTATTAACTGATATGTAATAAGGAAAACAAATACTGACAACCTAGGGGTAGCCATCCATAAATAGAACTGATGCTCACAGCGTACAAGGTGTCATGACAAATTTTGATTCAAAACAGATAAGAGGAACTTGTGGCAGTTTATAAGTCCTTAACTAAGACATTAAAACTTTCTACGCCAGAGGCTCATAATGTAAAGTCTGAAAGATATAGATATACATATAAACATTGTATACAGAACTGAACTACAATATTTGAAAAACAAGCACCTGCACTCTGAAAGACACATTACTTTACAATACTCAATAAACCGAAGTCTGTGTTTCCATCCGTAGCTGCGGTGAATCCCACGGCCTAGGCTTCATAGGTGGAGTTGAAATGCGTCGTCCTGTCTACGACGGCGGTGTCTAACACCTCAGTCTTCATGGTCGACGTGACGATGCTGGAGTCCTTCCTTCAATGCAGGGATACAGTAAACTGGCTCTAATGTGACCCGCGACATGGGTCCTTATATAGTTCCCAACCTGATATGAATAAAAGAAAGCGGAAAGGATGATAAACATGAGACCATAGAAACGGGAGAGGCAGGCGAAGGTAGAGAGAGAAATTAACAAGAAAGAATCACTTGTGGGGAAAGGGAAGGAACAAGTTTCCTTGGTTTACCACCAGGGTCGTTGATGAGCCACAGGTCTTTGCGTCGATGCACAGACACATTTCTTCTTTTCAACAGATCTCGTTATGATAGCATGTGTGGCGGCCATCATTGAATAGTTTGGTGCTTCACATGTGCGACAAATGAATCTATAGACATCTTGAAGAGGTAAGTAAACACCAAAGCATTATATATTCAAGTATATCTGTTTTAATCATGTTATTTAAAATCCGTTATTATTTTTATAAGAATTTGTGATATAGATGTATTTTACTATATTTTCTTGTCGACAGCATGGCAAGTGTGTATAAAATTATCTAACATCATCCAATGGGAAACGCAATGCGTTAAAGAATGTTATTCATAACTATGATAATATCCGTCTTCTTCTTTGGTATCTACTCCAGTATTTATCAAAAGATAATATTTTTGACCAATCATGTGTTCGCATGTAGGGAGAAACGTAATTTTATTAGACTGCATATTCGGAGCGGACTCAAAAAATGTATATATAGGTTCTTTCTTTCATAAATCATTAAACTATTGAATATTTTAATTGTAGCTGTCCAATCTATCTGATTGACACGCTACAACGTCACTTGGGGTCACACAACACTTTACTTTAGAACACCGCAATAATAATCTTTTCAATATCTATTATTATAAATAAAATAAATCAAGGTTGTTGTTCACTGAATGGTTGCCACCTGGCTACTGAGCTATTTTATTCAACAATTTGAATCACTTAGCGGGTTCCCTAGAGTGCTCGGTTCATTTTAACTCTCAAGCCACTTTCAGTATAGACCAAATATAATGTATTTGTTCGGGTCTTGCCCTCGCTACGCAAGCCTTTAACCTCCAAATCATTTGCAATATTATCATTGCCTAAGCGAGCAATAGAGGGAGTATTTTGAGTGAAAATAAGGAAAATGTTATGATGGGTGAAAGAATAAACGAGGCTAAGGTGTTAAAGCTATGAAAGTGTTAAATAACGGGAAAGCTGCGTGCATAAGTTGGATCACAGGGGAAATGCTGTAGTGTGTGAGCATGGTACTTCCTACCTGCCAGATTGTGTGTGCTGGAATTTTGAATGTTACAATTGACTGGAAGAATGATGTCATTGTTTCTTTGTATGAAAGCAAATGCATTGATTGCGAATGTAAGAATTATAGGGCAGTTAGTTTATTGAGTATGCCAGGCAAAGTTTATGGGAGACATTTAATTGAGAGGGTTTGTCAAGAAAACTTTTGGGTGTGCATTGTGGTTTATGCCAGGTTGTCGTTTCATGGACCAGATATTTGCGTTACAACAAAAGATTGAGAAATGTGTGGTAGTAAGGAAGAAAGTATATTGGGCGTTTGTTGATTTGGAGAAAGCGTATGGTATGGAATGTTATGAGAGAGTATGGTGTGGATTCGTGATTAGTAAATGCAACAATGGCGGTGTATGATGGAAATAAAGTGTGTGCTATGATGGGTAGGGCTTTAAGTGAATGGTTTAACATTGAACAGTGTTAGACATGGTTATGTTATGTCTCCATTGTTGTTTAATGTGTGCATGAATGAGTGTATTAGGGATGCTTTTGAGTGTGTTCTTGATGTACAAATTAATTGAACTCTCTAACCGGTCATGACTGCTCCCAATCCTCCTTTGTTTCCCGCTTTTATACTTTCGCTCTTCGAGCGTTTGCGCAGAATACGGAAGGAATGCCGGAGGCAACAGAGCGAAAAGAGAGACTTGGAGACTTTATTATTATATTCATTAATAGCTGAAAATGAAAGTGACTTACAGAATGCATTACATTGTTTGATTGTGGTGACAGGCAGAATTGATCTTTTTATAGATGTCTCCAACACTAAGGTGATAGTTATTGATAAGGACAGTTTATGAAATGTGTCAGCCGAGTATAAATCATGGTTTGAATTAGGAGGGATAGCCAGCTCACTTATCTTGGTGATAGTTATAACACTAAAAAACCCACAAACACATTCTTAAGGACAAGCTTTCACTGTCACAGACAGCTTCATCAGGTCAAGAGTACTGATGCTCTTGGTTGAACTGCAAGACTTACTGTCCATAGCAGACTGTCTTTCAGTAATGATATCACTGTATAGTTGGCAGTACTTTGAATAAATATATAGAAAAACAAAAAATGGTGTTGTACACTGTAGCATTATTAATATTATAGTTACATTTAATGTAATAAGTGTGCTGGTAGGAAGGAGAGGAATTACCTAAGGTTGAGGTTAGGGGCTTGTGATATATTGATGGGACAGTGCCCATATCCTTAGTTGTGAATGGTTGCATATTTCTTTGTTCGGGTATTTGACCACCTTGTATTAATCGTAATTAAAGTCCAGATTATGGGTTTCGGCATGTGATGCTACAAGCTTATCTTTATTTTTCATTTTTGTGTCATGACGATGACCATTCATTCTCTCTTAGTGTTTCTGTTGTGAGACCAAAGTATTTTGCTTGTCACTGGTTGCATTCCAGTTGGTAGATGACGTTTTTCAGAATCACAAGTATGGTGGCCTTTTATAGGGTAATATATTTTAGTTATGTTGCTGGAGAATCAATTTTTGGTTTATGGTGCAGTTTTTACAGGGAGTGTGGTTGCAGTGAAATGAACCTGATAATTGTTTGGGTTCAGGTTGAATAGTTGGTTCCGGCAGTTTGGGTTTTACAAGAAAGTTGCACAGATTGGCTGGTTGTTTATAGCTTACTTTTGGAGGCTCCTTGAAGATATGTTGTGTAGTGGTGGAGGATTGCAGTATGGGGAAACCTGTTTTCAAGAGAGTGTTGAGTTTGTGGAGTCCGAGGTGATCTGTAGTGACCAGAGGGATGATGTTGTTTGTTCCTGTTGATGTTGTGGGCCCGCTCTTTTGAGCTCTGTCTATTTGACCACACACCAGTACTTTGGGGTAGCCTCTGTTCATAAAAGCATGTCGCAGTTTTTTATTGTATTGCAGAAGGTCATCATTGTCAAAGAAAATTCTTTTCGCTCTGATGGCTATACTTTGTGGGAATAATTTATTTGTGTTCATATGGGGTTAACTGTCATAATGAAGGGGTTGTTGCTGGTTGATTAACTGGTTGAGCACAGTTGTTATTAGCTGTCCCTGAAGGAGTGTGTTGTCTACATTCTAAACATCATGGGTTTGTGAAAAATAGAGGGCGTAGGAAGTGATGGATAAAAAACCAAAATTTGGTAGGAATGTAAATGGACTATGCCAGTTGACTAGAAAAATATTAAAGTATAAATTATGAAATCAAATTTTTGAAACAGTGTTATCTAAATATGTCAAAAACCAATGGAAAATAATACTTTTTAATGTAATATAATATTGAAATGTATACTATCGGCACGAAGACCACCCCAGATATCAGAAAATAATGAAAATTTCATACTTCTTGATGCTGTTGGGATTGAAATCTGTCAGTCATGTTGAGGTAGGACCTTCCTGGATAGTTTAATGATGTCTAAACATTTGGGAATTACCAAATATAAGCCTGGAAATGGTGAGATCAAAATTAATACATCTATTATAAAACACTATTTTAGGGTGTGGTTGAAAATGGAAATTTGACAGGTTCTTATAAACCATGTAAGATAACCAAGTAAGTCTCATAATTTAAAAATGGTAATATGGAAAACTATAGAGAACGCTAGCTTGAACATTTTCCCAAAATATATAATATTTTTACTTTCAAGTGGAAGAAAATTTTAATTTGTCATATAAGTAAAAGACTAACTGTAAAAGTCACATATATTTTAAAATGTTAAAATATAGGTCGGGGAAATGGATGGGGAGGGTCCGCAAATTCCCTAAACCAACAGAATAATTAGTTTCTCAGTGGGTTAGAAAATTTAAATTTGGTTTAGGTATGAGAAAAAGATCCTAAAAATAACAAACATAAAAAATAAAAATTATCTTAAAGTGGCTGCAGTGTTGTAATTACATAGCTACAAATTGAGAAAAAGAAAATGTAGGACTTACTCAAGAGCGATGTAACAAAATAAACAACATTTGTCAACACTTTTTGTGTGAACTAATGTTGTTGAAGAAACAATGGTTAGTAATTTTCATTATGTTTCTGTAACAGACTATATTAATTCTTTAAATATTTTTGGGGAATTGTGGGGCAATTTTTCTTTTTGTGACATCTAGGAGAAAGGTATTGTTATATTGTATTTTTTATTTCTTTTAATAATTAAATGGGGTCATAAAAAGTAGATCCTAAAATATTTGCCAAAATAACATATTTCTTGATATTTACTTTTGGTGGGAACACAGAATTGTTGTTTTTTTGTTAAGGAAGACATAAAACATAAAAATAAATTATTTCATATGAATCTCAAGTCTGAAGATGATATCACGATTGCAATACTTTCTCTTTATATGTTAAAGTTAAAATACATAAAATAGTTTATAATCTTGTACATAAAGAAAATGTACGTCATGATGGATGATGCACTGATATATTGATAAAACCAAGTAAAGTAACTTAGGGTGCGCGCCTGCGATTAGAGGTCGTTAAACTGAAATATTTTAACATAGTGCAGGTGTAGGGGCTGTAAGTGGAAATGGGGGATTACAAAGTTTTTCTAGCAACTAACACAAACAATAACCTGGACGTGGTCAAGCTCTCTCACACAAACAAGAACCCGGACGTGGTCAAGCTCTCACACAAACAAGAACCTGGGAGTGATCAAGCTCTCTCATACAAACAAGAACCTGGGAGTGGTCAAGCTCTCTCATACAAACAACCTGGGAGTGGTCAAGCTCTCTCATACAAACAAGAACCTGGGAGTGGTCAAGCTCTCTCATACAAACTAGAACCTGGGAGTGATCAAGCTCTCTCATACAAACAAGAACCTGGGAGTAGTCAAGCTCTCTCATACAAACTAGAACCTGGGAGTGATTCAAGCTCTCTCATACAAACAAGAACCTGGGAGTGGTCAAGCTCTCTCATACAAACTAGAACCTGGGAATAGTCAAGCTCTCTCACACAGACAAGAACCTGGGAGTGGACAAGAACCTGGGAGTGGTCAAGCTCTCTCACACAAACAAGAACCTGTAAGTGGTCAAGCTCTCTCACAAAAACAACCTGGGAGTGGTCAAGCTCTCACACAAACAAACTGGGACTGGTCAAGCTCTCTCACACAAACAAGAACCTGGGAGTGGTCAAGCTCTCACACAAACAAGAACCCGGACGTGGTCAAGCTCTCACACAAACAAGAACCTGGGAGTGGTCAAGCTCTCTCACACAAACAAGAACCTGGATGTGGTCAATTTATCTCACACAAACAACCTGGGAGTGGTCAAGCTCTCACACAGACAAGAACCTGGACGTGGTCAAGCTCTCTCATACAAACAAGAACCTGGGAGTAGTCAAGCTCTCTCACACAAACAACCTGGAAGTGGTCAAGCTCTCTCACACAGACAAGAACCTGGGAGTGGTCAAGCTCTCACACAGACAAGAACCTGGGAGTGGTCAAGCTCTCACACAAACAACCTGGGAGTGGTCAAACTCTCACACAAACAAGAACATGGGAGTGGTCAAGCTCTCTCATACAAACAAGAACCTGGTAGTGGTCAAGCTCTCACACAAACAACCTGGGAGTGGTCAAGCTCTCACACAAACAACCTGGGAGTGGTCAAGCTCTCACACAAACAACCTGGGAGTGGTCAAGCTCTCACACAAACAACCTGGGAGTGGTCAAGCTCTCACACAAACAACCTGGGAGTGGTCAAGCTCTCACACAAACAACCTGGGAGTGGTCAAGCTCTCACACAAACAACCTGGGAGTGGTCAAGCTCTCACACAAACAACCTGGGAGTGGTCAAGCTCTCACACAAACAACCTGGGAGTGGTCAAGCTCTCACACAAACAACCTGGGAGTGGTCAAGCTCTCACACAAACAACCTGGGAGTGGTCAAGCTCTCACACAAACAACCTGGGAGTGGTCAAGCTCTCACACAAACAACCTGGGAGTGGTCAAGCTCTCACACAAACAACCTGGGAGTGGTCAAGCTCTCACACAAACAACCTGGGAGTGGTCAAGCTCTCACACAAACAACCTGGGAGTGGTCAAGCTCTCACACAAACAACCTGGGAGTGGTCAAGCTCTCACACAAACAACCTGGGAGTGGTCAAGCTCTCACACAAACAACCTGGGAGTGGTCAAGCTCTCACACAAACAACCTGGGAGTGGTCAAGCTCTCACACAAACAACCTGGGAGTGGTCAAGCTCTCACACAAACAACCTGGGAGTGGTCAAGCTCTCACACAAACAACCTGGGAGTGGTCAAGCTCTCACACAAACAACCTGGGAGTGATCAAGCTCTCACACAAACAAGAACATGGGAGTGGTCAAGCTCTCACACAAACAACCTGGGAGTGGTCAAGCTCTCACACAAACAACCTGGGAGTGGTAAAGCTCTCTCACACAAACAACCTGGGAGTGATCAAGCTCTCTTCTTGCATACATTCAGCATTCTAGAAAGCATTGTAACCACGTCGGTGAGCACAAGGCCAGAGACGTCACTCTCCTCTTCATTTGACTTCCACCCACGTGTAGTAAGGTTTTTTTCATGAATAGTTTCTAACTTTCCCCCCACACCAGTGAGTATTAATATTCTCTCTATTGTAACTAGATAAACCCTACCCCCACCCTATTGTGTAAGTATTCGGATATCTATGATGAGTTAAAAACATGGAAATTATAAAAGAACTTCAACTATAATTTGGATTCAATCTTGATTATTCATTAAACCAAATCCTTGATTTAGTATTAATGTAAAAAAGTTTGCTTTAATTGTTACAAATATTTAGAGCTAGTCATACATTATTTTCCTATACAAATTTATAAATAGTTCAGTGATGCCTTTGACACACGCTGATTCGTGCAAATATATATAAATTTTTTTCATGCTTGAAATTGTTGAACTTTTTAAAGATTTGGACACTTAAAGGTCAGTAACAATAAGGATAGAAAAAATCAACCAGAGGATATCTTGCTGAGTTGTATTGTAAAAATTAAATTGTAATAATCCAACTAGATCCAACTTATGTGCAAACACAAAAGAACGCTTAACATCTAAATGCTTAAGATTTGTTTTTTATGACATCACTATTAGCCCAGTCAACAAGTACATTGTTAGTGGGAATAATTCTGTACAACCTGAAATTAATTTTAATCATTTTAGTTGGGTATCAGAAAACACATGCACATGCACCTCCTGTCAGAACCGAGTTTGACCACCATCTTGAAAAAAAATATTTTTTTAAAAATAAATTTGTGAATATCTTGGTTAATATCAACCTTAGAGAAAAAATATGGCTATAAAAGTTAAAGATGTGTAAGTTTTCTACAAAAACTGTTCTATACATTTTTGACATATGAATTCTTGTTTCTGAGTATCAGGCAGTCGAGATATTGAATTTTCGGTATTTGCTATTTTTTTTTATTCTAGACAGTTTGCCGCTACACAATTTGTTATTTCTGGTGCTATATACAATTTTTATTGATTCCAGTCAGTAAAACATAATCTTTTCACACCACCTACAGGTAGAGTAGTTTTTTTTTTACGTGGTATCCACAAAACACTTATTCCACAACACTAACTTTACTTTTCTTTTAAAGTTAATGGTTCATTAATTTA
Source organism: Timema monikensis (assembly GCA_902151445.1). Taxonomy (NCBI): domain Eukaryota; kingdom Metazoa; phylum Arthropoda; class Insecta; order Phasmatodea; family Timematidae; genus Timema; species Timema monikensis. The sequence continues at coordinate 137,827 of CABFVZ010001578.1, read as the reverse complement.
TTTTTGATGTTGATGGTTGATCATTATATGCCTAGATGATATTTTTACCCTCCTCTCCCTTCTACAACTTCTGTCTCATATTTCGTATCTAGGTGATAAATGTCATAATATTCCAAACACTTTCTATTCCCTCATCTTAGTCTAATTCATCCACGTCCACAATATTGGAACAAGATTGACCACACATTATATAGCAATGCAAACCAGCTTTGCAATATTTTTCATATTTACAAGAAATAAGATTGTCATTCCTGAGCACCTGGTTCTTGTAGACGGGGGAGGGGGGTGATTGGCATCAACTCAGTCTTTAAATTTGGTTCATCCTCAGTCCAAAGCTGACGTTTCATTTCCATACCTTATCTTTTGGTTATAAGTATGGAACGAGTGCAAGAGAGCTTCATCTGTAGTCGGTGGTAATGATGATAGTTTTGGTAGACATTTGGTAATGAATGAAGCACTGGTATCTATAGTTATTTAACGACTCAAAGTGTTTGCTCCATACAGAAGAAGCAGAAACTGTACACCATTTTTTCTTATTGCCTCTGGAGAAGCAATTGGGTCCTTAACTGTAGGTGTTTCTCCTTCTTTAGAAGGGGATGCAGCAGTTGGTCTAAAGTCATTTGGACTAAAAGTCATTTGGCCTAAAGTAATTTGGCCTAAAATAAAAATAGAAAATTTCGAGTATCTTTGGAAAGTATAAAGTACTGTTAGTTGTTTTATCTGGATATAGATAGAACAACTGATGCGAGATAAATACAATATTTCTAAAAACATTGACATGTCTCCTACATACCCCAACAAACCTATGATCTTAATTCTACAAACAAAAACAATAGATCAGTAGTTCACAAAAGACTAAACCCCCCTTTTTTTTATATAAATTTCCAATCTTATTTCTTTAATTATCATACCTCATGGTTATAAAATTAATAGGAACTAAGATATAAGCAAAAAACAATAAAGAACAACATTTTCAGCACCTTTTACGTGTGGTAAAATTGTATGCATACAATCGAATGATGGAGACTTTTGACAACCTATTTATAGAGGAAAAATGGAAGTGGAAAACAATATTCAGCTCACTCACTTGGCATTTTTCTGAAGTGACACCCGATTTTCGCTTAAATTTACTGGACTAAAGCAATGTTAACTTTACACAAACATATTTTGTTTTAGCTAGGCCTATTGTATTATTAAATGTGTATAATAGCGATGTCTGAAATAAGTTTTGCCAGTGAACATCAATATCATAATGGCCATAAATAAAAACTTAAATGATGGGTTTTCCTTAACTATTACTATTATTATTATTATTTATTATTATTATGAGAGAAAGTAAGAGTGTGTGTGTGTGTGTGTTTGAGAGAGAGAGAGAGATAGAAAGTATGTGATAGAGAGTGCCTGATAAAGTGTGTGAGGGAATGTATGTAAGAAAGAGATAGAGAGAGTGTGAGTGAATTTTTGGGAAAGAGACTGTGAGAGGTATTGTGTAAAAGAGAGAGTAAATATGAGATTGTTTGAGAGAGACTTTGAGAGTGAAAGTTATTTATAGAGAGAAAATGTTAGAGTGAGTGAAAGAGAGTTAGAGAAATATTGAAACCAAGAGTTTAATAGAAAGCGAAATTGAGGGAGCGTTTGAAACATAGAGAATTAGTTTGATTGAGATAAAGTTCAAGAGAAAGTGTGTTATAGGGAAAGAGTGATTTTGAGAGAGAGTTTGAAACAGAGAAAGAGTTTTAAATAAAGAGGGTGTTTGAGACAGAGAGAGTGTTTGAAAGAGAGGGAAAATGAGGGAGAAAGCCAGTGAGTTTAAAGAGAGTTTAAGAGCGAGTGTGATAAATATAATGTGTATAAGATTGTTTAATTGTGTGTGTGAGTGGAGAGAGTGTGTGAAAGAGGCAAAAAGTGTGAGACAAAATGAGAGATGATGTGTGGGAGAGAAAGAGAATGTGAAAAGATAGATGTGCTACACAAAACATTACTGTGAATATTATCCCCTCAAAATTAAACATAGAAATATAATTGAACTTACTGTATTTCTAAGAATGTAAAAAGATAGATGGAGTAAACAAAACATTACTTTGAAATATCATTCCCTCAAAATTACGTGGAAGCAAGGAAACATAACTGAACTTACTGTATTTGCATTGCATTACTATTTGATCAAATAAATATCATAGCCCGTTAATTAAAAGAAAAAAAACTCCGTCAAAACTTATATTTAGATAATTTAAATGACTAATTTTAAACCTATTTCAAGATCATTTTATTGATTTTGATCTTATAATACATACTAAACATATTTAAGCATCATTGTATTGTTTATATATTTTTATAGCTCATGCACAAAACAAAATGTATAAAATATTTTTATGAAACTGACAACTTAACCTTTTTATTTGCGAATTATGATCAATATTATTAATTCAAATGCGAATTAACGATAGCAACATTCCCATAATAAAGAAATGCTTCCCCAGTCCAGGCAATCTCAATTTAGATGTGTTTTGACCAACATCTAAAGTGAAATCAGCATCCAAGGAGAAATATTTTATTTGCTGATTGAAAGATGTGATGATTGTTTGGACCAACAATAAAGATTCAATAATTATTATTTGGCCAAATATATATTTTTTATTTAGAGATTTGCACCCATGCAGAAAATAATGCAAATAACGGTTTCCATGGTGAAAACTATCTGTAAAAATCGGGTATTCCTGGAAAGATACTAATTTTCCGGACATCCTGGACTCCTAACCGTTAAAATGAGTGCTCGTTTGTCAAAAACTTGTTCAGCCATTTCCTCATAATTTATATAACCAGAAACGGATATATAAAATTATATATAAGATAAGTATGCTCCTGATTCTACGGGTTTCCAGAGATTTTAATTCCATTAGCTTAAATTTCAATATTTTGTTTTCCTTTCTTAATTATTCAAGATATGTTTTAATTGTTTTATGCTTATCCACAATTGGTTGACTTGTTTCATTGCTTATGTTTTGAGACACACAATGAACAACAGCTACACCTTCTTTGGTTTCTTTTCTCTGCATATTTATAAAATATAGTATATCACCCATGGACGTGCCTGACTGCAATTTTAGAGGACGACTTTATTTCCAACTCGGGAGTTGGGTTAAATGGGAGGGGAGGACACACATTATTACCAACTTTGAGTGGAGCACATATTACTACCAGCTTTGGGAAGGGGACACCTATGGGGGGTATTATAACAGTCATTCTTTTAATCACTAAGTAGTGATAAGTATATAACCTTTTTAAATATTTAGTCTGACACTCTCAGTTGAACATTAATATAAATTCAAAATAAAACAAGATTTTTAAAATGGAGTGGCCACATCTATATGCTAATTATTCAAAAAGGGTACAGGTACAAAAAAAATTATTTGTGCTACAAAAAAGTACAAAAACTAGTACAAAACTTTAGCATTGCAAAATGTTCAACATACAAAAGGGGTACTACAGGTTAATTGACGTGCTGTTATACCTTGGGCAGTAGTAAATTGAGAGAGGACAATTGTATTTTGAAACAATAGTAGATAGTATTTAACTAAACATTACAATAATACATAATACACTAGAATTTAAAAAAAAGTAAACTGCTCAAAAATTCAATATTTTGACCCCCTATTACTTATAAACAGGCATTCTTACTACAAAAATGTATAAAAAACATTTTGTAGAGAATTTACCCATCTTTAATTTTTATAATGACATTTTACTCTAAAGTTGGTACTAACCAAGATATTTACAAATATAGAAAAAAGGTAACTTTTTTTGGCCTTTTTTTCAAGATGGTGGTCAAATACAGCCCTATCAAGGGGTGCAACATTGATATGTGTGTACTGATACCCAATCAAAGATATTAAAATTAATTTCAGCTTGTCCAGAATTATTCCCGCCAATAGCCAATTTAAATGACCTGTCGACTGGCCTATATTAAACGTTTTCACTATGTATGCTGACCGTAAAAATGGTTTATATATATTGCTAAATTGAAAAGTTTTGTTTAAATCAATTTTGTATATCTTTAAATGCTTAAGAAAAGGTTTTTTTCTTTTTTACAGACTTTGATTGAATAATTAAGCACATTGCGCTCTCTTCTATAACGTATTAGAGGTGCACTAGGCCTAAGATTTGTAGGTTTGGTTAGTTCAATCCTTATATTATTCTCAATAAATTTTTTGAGCATCCAAACTTTATAAAGAGAATGGTGGTGTAGTTCCCAAAACACTGACCTTGATAATTAAAAAATATTATTTACAATAAATATTTGACTTATTGATTAGCTTATAAATAAAATTCATGAATGAAAATAGAGACTCTCTTATTCGGGCTTGTTTTGTGTAGTAATTAATAATCTAGAAACGTTTAGTGTGTTGGCTGGTAACATATGAGTGTCATAGCAAACTCTTTGCTTCACAATTCATTATTATATACATAGGTAGCCATAGTAACAAATTGCTAAATAGCTATATTACGGATTATAAATATTTTCTAGTAAATTGATCTTTAAGACTATCAAAGTTGGACCTGTTTGTAAAAATTCAAAATATTGTGCCATTATATCTCTAAGACTGTAAACTTCATCAATTTCAGTATAATTTGACATGTCATATAAAATAAAATAAGAAAAAAACACAAAAATGGAAAATCGGGTTCAAAACCTACACCCTTCCTTTACAAAATAAAACAAACCTTATGTTCCTATAGTGCATTTATGAGGCTTCATTAGCTATTTAATTTGCTCATGCAAACCAGTAATTTCTTAGCCCTGAGAGACGCTCATAAGGAACAGGAACCCTACAAATAAAGTGTCTAATATATATTTTGGTTAATAAAGGTTTTTATCACTTCATAAAACTATTTTTTTAAATGCCATTTTATGCGGTTTTTTCATTAATGTAATCTTATCTTTATATAAAACTTACTCTATTTTTTATTTTATAGGATGTTTTTGTTAGTCACATTTATTTCCTTATATTTATTTTTAATATAGATAATGTATAATTTGTTTGGATTTGTTTCTTCTATTTACAGTTTATTGTGATAGGATAGTTATTAAATAAAAAATAAAAGTACCAGGGTTTTAATTTTGTTCTAACCAGAACTTAATATTTACAGGAAGATCAATAAAAGAAAACTACACGATACATATTTCTATTTGACTCCTTGATTACATAACTAATTACTTTTGAATCATTTTCTCAAAATACAAACATAAGAAATATTGTCATTCAATAATACTTGTTATTTAAGAAAGTGGTACCTTTATCAAAATACAATTAATGACCTCTTTTTCTTTCTCAAAAAATAAAAAGATGTTATTGTGTAATGTCTTGAAAGGAATAGATTATGTAACACTATTGAATTAATTGCCCTGCCGTTGGGCGTCGATTAAAACCCTATGGATTAATTCCCAGATATAATAATGCTGTGATGATGTTTAAGTTGTCTATAGCTTTGTGGTCGAGCGCCTATACGGAATAGATACCATTTAACCAGCTGTTAATTGCTCCGTGGTCGAGCACTAATTAAATCAGTATAATTAATGTAAGAAAGAGAACTGTTGATGGCTGTTTATTCACACACGGTTTATTCAAATGACATCTGTTAATGACTTATACATACTCCAATTAAATGCTTTATATCAATGCTCACTTGTGATATTAATGCAAATTATTGTATTCTGTGTTAGACTGTGACTGCGAGAGCCAGTGAGTCCCTAACTGCATTGCTCGTGTGAGCGTGGGAGTGCGGATTGTGCATGTGACTGTGTGTGTGGGGATGTCTGTGGCTGCATGTGTGTCACTGCCTTTGGTTGGCTGTCTTTAATTATACGCACAAACGGCTTATTATGACATATCCCTTGCCTCTTACTTCCCTTGTCAACAGTATAAAAACTAACTAATAGAAAGAGTCCTGGCAACAGGTCTTGTGAAAGCTAGCTTCTTATTGGTATAGGGAATTGGCGTCTTTGCCAAATACTGCGTAGTTGTTCCTTTAGCAGAAAAAATGTTATAGAAAATATATTTTTATGGTTTAAACCTTTTCCCATTATTTCTGAAATATGAGTGTTTCTTCATGGATGTATCATAAAAGGATACTCTACATATGTTACTTTAAAGAAAAATTACCTTCATCCATGACTTTTTATATATTTTAGATTGATCCAAACCAATATCATTACATTAGCTTCCACCAAAGATATCTTATATTTAACCAAACTTATTTAACGTGTCTAGTACATGTTATATAAGGTTTAGTTTCCTGAAATGTTGGTAAAATATATATCAAACTTTAAAAATGGCTCAAGTTGATAAAAATAATTGTCAGTTAGATTACATCGAGTGATCAAAACTACTTAGTAATTCCAAATCTAGGGCTGATAGAAACTACTTGATTATTCCAAATATCAAAGAAATAAAGCATTTATGACTATATATTTTGTAATAGATAAATTACTTTATTCATAGATTCGTTCAAAGTTTGTTAATAGGATAATAGGAATGAAGTATTTTTTTCTCTCCTTCTAAAATTTAAATTAAATCTTTTCCACCAAGACAGCTCAGCTCCTGTTTATAGTTTAGCTTTTCTTTAATACTAGGCGAGATAATAATTGTCTTTATTGAAAATATGTGCTAATCAAGTGGAAGGACTCTTTCATTAACTATTGTATCACTTTACTAGCGATTTTTTTTTTCTTTAACCTCTCCTATATTAATTTTGTCGATATATACATCGACAATAATTATATAAAGATATGCGATTTTAAAGTTATATAGCTTTTTAACATTTCCACAAGCCTAATATTTAAAATCATTGTAACCGGCCATTTACATTTACTTAGTTCACTGGCAAATACAGCTATGCCATGACACTCTAATGTCAACTCTATATAGACCCAAGGTGGCACTGATCCGTTATAATGAAACTTATTTGTGTTCATGGAGAAAATAAACACTTTTGTCAATTACAGTGTTTTTTTGATGAAATCTTACTGTTTGTATTGAAAATATGTTATAGTGTCCTTCTAGTGTTGTCAGATGAGAATAATCTAATCCAAAGGAAAAGTAACCGCATTTGTGTGGAGTAAGATTGGGTAACCCTTTAGGAAAAATTACGCTAAGAAAATCTAGAAGGAACTCAAACCCAAACTTCCTCTTCACCAGCAATTCTTAATATTACAAGAGTGATGTATGATCATATTGATGCATCTCTCCAATAATAGTAATACAATCAAATTTATGTATCAACAATTTGAAATTGGTGTAAGTATCTCAAGATTGACCAACATCCTTTAAATCACAAAAACATTGTACAGGTATCCATGGATGATCCAAATGTGAACTTAGAAAAAACTGATCCCGATTTTCTTGAACATGAGAAGCTGTTGTCTTCACACATTGCGCTGTGGTCTTAACATATTGCACTGTGTTTTCAAGGCTGCAGTAAATATTAGATATTTGAAAAATAATTCACTTTTTGAGATTTCTCTATAACTTTTTTTAAAATGTACCTGCTCGTAGACTAATGTACACAGCTTATAAAGGGCAAAATGTTTTTCCGCAAAAATGCTGGGTAATTAGGTGGCTTGAAAACGTAGGTGTTGCACAAACAGTAAATTACATTATTCCAAATCTCGTTGCATTTGTAAATTGTGCTCATTATGATAAAAAAAAAGCCCCAACATGTGAAATTTACAAGACTGTGGCAGCGATCATTAAAGGCCAATTTCTGTCTTCTAAGCTAGCCTTTTTCAAGATGTTGGCCCAAGAGGTAGAACCATTTCTAAGAGAATTTCAAGCAGATACCCCACTAACCTCATTATTACACACTGCATTAACAGCCATTTTGTCTAACGTCATGGAGTGTTTTGTGAAGGCGGAAATACTTAAAGAATCGTCATCTCTGGATGTTGCTGATGTTTCTAAAGAAGAAAATATTTTGTTTGTCAAAAAAAATTATTTAGGTTTTATAACCCACAATGAACTCAAGAAGTCTAATAATACAGATCTACAAATTCTATGGTTCTTTAGTGATTGAAGAAAGTGATTGAAAAATCTGTCTTGAAGATCTTGGATTGCTCCCCACTGGCATATGGATTGACTAAAGCAGTGACCTGTTTTGACCTGAGTATTATTACTACTAATCCAACAATTGCCACAAAATGGTTGTTGACACTACTGTCAACTTTAGTAGATGCAAGGTGGCTTGTCAGTACAACAGCTGACAAGGTAACTTGAGAATTCAAGAATATATGTCTACATCCAAATTTTTCAGTGACATTGAAGGAATACTCTTGCGAACAAGAATGAATTGACTACCTGTGGTGTTGAGTTTTCAAAGACTTCGAATCTCATTTCCCAAGTCATTAAAATTGTTCCAATACTCTCTCATTTAAATACAAATATTGAGCGAGGTTTCTCTTGCAACACAGAATGTATATTTCAGAAACTGAGAGAACAGACTTTGATATCCCGGCGTTGTGTTTATGATGCATTGACAACAATACGGGGAATTGACAATCTAAACATTTCTAAGACACATACACATACAGCTTGCAATGCACATTAATTTTTTATGCTTCAAAGAAGCAGCTAAGATCTATGAGAAAGAAAACATAGAGAAGTCACGGTAAGCAACATATTATATTTTCTGGAATCTTACCATTTATTACTTGTTTATTGTTTGTTGAATTCATCAGATTAATTTATTATTATTTTTTACTTCTTATCTAGATAAGGCCATTAAATGATGTGTTCATTTTATACCTGGAAAAAAATCAGGGAATGTTGGTATTGATTTTGATTAGCCACCCTGTAAGACCATGTGACCAGTGGTGAGGATAGTAAATAGTTTTATGCAAAATAACCAAATAAAATTTTGTAAAAATTAAAAAATATACATAGATTTAAAACTTACCTTACATGCATCAATGATCACAAAGTCTAATGTGTCTCACTCAAATTTGACTGGACTGTCAATAATGAGAAAATTGTGTTTTTAATCTCGATTGGGTATACTGATGGTGATTTATTAAAATAGCTCCACACTAAAGCTCCACGCAAATGTGGGCAGATTACCTCTAAATTCAACCTTCCTTATCTTAACTGATTTATGTAATTTGTACATATGTGTCCAGCCTGAACAGTTAGTAAGACCCGGTGCTAAAATACTGCAGCTAGACTGAACTGGTAGTAAGACTGATGAAAGACTCTTAAAGGCAAGGTTCTCTAAATACTGGGGAACTCGACTGATGTTCGGATTAGTGATTGAAGAAAGTGATTGAAAAATCTGTCTTGAAGATCTTGGATTGCTCCCCACTGGCATATGGATTGACTAAAGCAGTGACCTGTTTTGACCTGAGTATTATTACTACTAATCCAACAATTGCCACAAAATGGTTGTTGACACTACTGTCAACTTTAGTAGATGCAAGGTGGCTTGTCAGTACAACAGCTGACAAGGTAACTTGAGAATTCAAGAATATATGTCTACATCCAAATTTTTCAGTGACATTGAAGGAATACTCTTGCGAACAAGAATGAATTGACTACCTGTGGTGTTGAGTTTTCAAAGACTTCGAATCTCATTTCCCAAGTCATTAAAATTGTTCCAATACTCTCTCATTTAAATACAAATATTGAGCGAGGTTTCTCTTGCAACACAGAATGTATATTTCAGAAACTGAGAGAACAGACTTTGATATCCCGGCGTTGTGTTTATGATGCATTGACAACAATACGGGGAATTGACAATCTAAACATTTCTAAGACACATACACATACAGCTTGCAATGCACATTAATTTTTTATGCTTCAAAGAAGCAGCTAAGATCTATGAGAAAGAAAACATAGAGAAGTCACGGTAAGCAACATATTATATTTTCTGGAATCTTACCATTTATTACTTGTTTATTGTTTGTTGAATTCATCAGATTAATTTATTATTATTTTTTACTTCTTATCTAGATAAGGCCATTAAATGATGTGTTCATTTTATACCTGGAAAAAAATCAGGGAATGTTGGTATTGATTTTGATTAGCCACCCTGTAAGACCATGTGACCAGTGGTGAGGATAGTAAATAGTTTTATGCAAAATAACCAAATAAAATTTTGTAAAAATTAAAAAATATACATAGATTTAAAACTTACCTTACATGCATCAATGATCACAAAGTCTAATGTGTCTCACTCAAATTTGACTGGACTGTCAATAATGAGAAAATTGTGTTTTTAATCTCGATTGGGTATACTGATGGTGATTTATTAAAATAGCTCCACACTAAAGCTCCACGCAAATGTGGGCAGATTACCTCTAAATTCAACCTTCCTTATCTTAACTGATTTATGTAATTTGTACATATGTGTCCAGCCTGAACAGTTAGTAAGACCCGGTGCTAAAATACTGCAGCTAGACTGAACTGGTAGTAAGACTGATGAAAGACTCTTAAAGGCAAGGTTCTCTAAATACTGGGGAACTCGACTGATGTTCGGAGCTCAAATGGAAAATGTAATAATACTAATATTTATAACATTATTTTTGAATAGTCTTATTTTATAAATAAAACAGCATAAGAGTTGAAAATAACATCTGAGACAGAGAACAACAAACACAGAAAGTTGTGCTTCTGATTTGTTTGTTGTAGAACTTGGTCTATTTCATGAGATGGTGAAATAAATGCTTTGTTAAATAACAAATTCATGAAAGTTATATATGATATTGACATGTAACTCAAGGATATAATAAGAAAGTTGTGTCTACTATTTTCAATACGTTCTTGAATGAAAACATGTTGACAAGGAATATATGTTTCAATATAACTCACAAATTACCCACATTAGTTTGCACAAAGTAGAACGTCCAGATCATATATTCTTAAGGCAATGTTGCTGCTGATCAGGTTGGAGTTTGAATCTCAGTTACTTGTATTAAATGCCGTTTTTCCCCAAGTCTTCAAATGTGTATCAATCTTTTTTATACATAAATGCAAATACAGTTCCTCTAAACGATATCTTTCTCTGCCCCAACAAATTAGGGTAATTAAACTCATACTTATAAATTACTGATAAAAATATTGGGTGTTGTATTAAAATGTTTTCTACATGTGTTTAAACAGTTTTAATACCATGTTGGAGAATCAGAAAATTACATCTTGTTATAGACACTAAAAGGATATCTACAATCTATGTTATTATATTAATTTTAATATGTTGAAATTAAAAAAAAAATATTCTTTTATTATAGGTGGAGTTCAATTCAATTACTACAGCAGAACAAAATCTACAATAAATGTCTTAAAAGATCATGAAAAAATGCTCTTCAATAGGCAAGATAACTTCTCATGTGAAACTTGTGGGAAGTGTTTGAAATCTAAACGAAGCTTTGTAGCTCATATACATCTTCACTTCCCAACGAATGAATTTAGCTGTGACTTTTGTGGCAAATTATTTTCCACAGAATATCAATTAAGGAAACATAAGTACAGTCATCAGAAAAGATATGAATGTAAAATATGTTTTAAAAGCTACACAGTTAAATGCTCTCTTGTCAAACACAAGATACAACATCAGCCCGGTGAGTTACCCAAAGAACACTTGTGTGAAATCTGTGGTTATCTTTCTGATAATCTAGGTCACTTAAAATCACACATTACAAATGTACACTTACGTAAAAAACGATACATATGTGATGTATGTGGTTGTGGATTCCGCAACTCACACAAATTTACAAGTCATATGGCCACTCATTCAGAAGATAAAAGATTTATTTGTGCATTGTGTGATAGATGTTTTAAAAGAAGGGATGATGTAAAACATCATATTACAAGAGTTCATCCCAAAACAATGGGGTTGCAAAAAGAAAAATTACACTGTTCCCTTTGTGAAAAAGTTTATACTACCAAGGAGGGACTGATGAAGCACATGGTGAGACATTCTGGGGAAAGAAAGTTTGTGTGCGACTTATGCGGAAAACGTTTCATGCATCTATTCGACCTATCCAAGCACAAGAAGTCCAGCATTCACAAGGGAAAGTAAAGAAGACTACTCACTAATACAACCAAAGTTTTATTAATTTAGTATTAAATTATCTCTTTTTTTTAAAAGTCTATATGTCTTAAAAGAGTTTCTCATATTTATGAAACAACATATGTTTTAAATTCTAACTAAATTTTAAGATAAACACAACTTACACGCTGGATTTTAACCATAAACAAACAGAACCACTTAGTTTATGTTTGTTTACAATTTCAACCTCAATTTCAAATCAAACCTAGAACTCTCCTATTCAAATAGCTCCAGACACTTAAAACTGCAAGCTAGCTATTTTTCTCATTGAGTATTTTAGTATTTCAAGCATGTATTCTATTAACATATACTGAAAATTATACATTTCATCTAAAATTTTTTAATATTATGATTAGAAACATTTATTTCATATATGTTAATTCTTTTAAACCTCTTTGCTATTAAATAAGACACATACTTGTTCATTCAATAACCATGTGTGTTTCAACATCATTATAGCTGTGTATCCAATAGGTTTCAATAAAATTTGGTTCATTTTTAATAGGACAATTTGTGTTTTTAAATATTTCTATTTTCTTCCCATTTACCCATGTGTGTATCAAAAAGTCAGTAAAATGCATCTGAATGACAAGATATTTTAAAAAGAATGAGTTTGTAATTTATTCATTCAAATCTAAAAATATAATTCATCCTTTCTTAACTCAGCATGGCCCAAGTTTATAGAATGTTGGAATATTTTAATGATCTTAAATACTTATTTAAATATCCAAAATAGAGCATTAAAGTAATGTTGAAATAAATGCTAATGATATAGAAAGTGTTTGGAACAGAATAAAGGAGGGTGTTGTTGAGAGCGCAAAAAAAAATTGTTTTGATATGCTGTGCACAGTGTGATGTATCAGCAATATAGGTAGAAAAAAAATCAATTTTTCAGCTAAACCAAAAGAGTGAAACTTTTTGTTTTCAATAGTAGAACATCTCTAGTGTGTGGCAGCATGATTTGTTTCCTCAATTCTGAAACATGCCCTAACATGTAAATTACTCACACTTGACATGTGCAGCCCAAACTCTCCCTGTTTATTCCTCTCACTCTGCTACACTGGTGTACATCCTCCATCTATCTAGGTGCTTTATCTGTCTTTGAGTTATTATTTTCATTGATTTAACTTATTAATATGTGATATTATTTTCATTAATTTAACCTATTAATAAGTTATTATTAATGGTATACTAGTTACTGTAAGGTCTAGTTTGTTATGTTGCTTGGTAAGGTCTGTAATGCTATCACATCATGTGATTTAACACAAAAAATAAGGTAACAACAGGTAATTTGTTTTAACAAATGACCAGCAAGCTACTACACACGAGCAGGACCAAAGGGCACCTAATCAGAACCTAGCACAAACAATACCATGAATAGAGATCAAGACTATTTGCGCCAGGGAAGCTGGCTAAATCACAAATGGTTAGGTTACAAAGGCACTAGACTGTTGTCTGTCAGCATCGTCATTAATGGACCGGCCAAAAATATATAAAAAAGTATTTATATAGGGAAAGTTACATTCTAGGGTTCTAGATCTTGACTTATCATGGGCTGGCGCACGACCAACTGGTCTAAGCCAGAAACATTAAATACTCTACTCTACAGAGGAAAAATCACGTAGGCCCAAGCCGCACCAAACTATTTGCTGGCCGCCCACCCTGAACTGCAATCAGTTGTTTTTGTTGCTCTGACCAGTCAAGTGCAGTGCTAGCAGAACAGTGAGAGTGGCTAACACTTCTGATGGCGCCGTTGTGGTTCCATGTTGTTTCCAAGATATGGTATGTAACACATGGAGATACATATTAATAAATCTGTATATATAATTGGGTACAATATATATATTCTTGAGCAATTATTATGTTCAGCATATGTAGGCAGTACAGGGTTGACTTAGTTAGCCCGTTACAACTCTCCCACACTTTAAGTTGGAACACCAGGGAGGCAAAGAGCGCACATCTCAGTCAAACCAGTGGAATAACCACGGCGGCAGCATCCATCAGTTACAGTCTCTTTGGACTTCTTAAATGCTTGATCTCGGGGCGTCAGACGTAGAGATTGGCCAGGAAGAGAGCGTTCTGTTCAGCCATATAAATCACCAACAGTCCCAGGAGAAACCACTACACTGGCACCTCATTAACCTGAAGAGCTAAAGCCCGGGAATTACTCGGCTTCAGAGTTATAATTTGTGATCAGTACAAGAGTGGACCCATTTAATATCAAGTTGTCAATATTTAATATATTAATAAAAGGGAGAGACTCAAGCCCAAAAAGGTAGTTCAAAGTTCCCAGGCAACATGACAATATAATACTAGAAACATTAAACATATCGACAATAACCTTGTACCCCTTACGTTATTTTTTAAAAATATTCTAGCACATTATCCTAACATTTCCTTTTCCACATGGAAGGGCTTAGTAAATAAACAACCTAACTTTGGTTTTCCACTAGGCCTAGCAGAAAGATAATTTACTCAATTACACAAAACAAATATATCTAACGTGACATCCTTGTTATCAGTTTCAACCTACTTCAGATGACTGATGTGGGCACGTCTGGTCTGGTCAGCATCCTCAGAATTTTGTAATAAGACAGTAACTGAGGTGAGGTAGACCTTAACAAGCCATGGACCACCCCACTTAGGAGAAAGCTTCGCAGAGATCCTGTCGGTTGCTGAGCTAAGGGGGAAAATGCGGCAGAATACTCTGTCATTGACAGCCACGTGAATGGGTTTACGACCTTGGTTGTAAGCTGCATCCACTCTGAGCTTGGACCTCTCCAAATTATGAAAGGCAAGCTTAAACCTTTCATAATAGGTAGAGCTCCCGGAATCCCCGACCAGATAGCCAACAGGGGGTGATTCAATTCTCGTCCCAACGAAAGGGAGGAAGGGGTGCAATCACTGGATTCATGAACAGCAAAATTTGAAAGCAAGAGTTATAAAGTCAAAATCTTTATCCCAGTTAGGCTGGGTACTACCATGATAAATGGTAAGAGCAATATCAAATTTCTCTTAAACCTCTCTACTTGGTTGGAGGCAGGATAGTGCGGGCTAATAGTGATAAGTTTAATACCCCAAGCAAATACATATTAGTAAATACCTTAGACCAAAAGCAAGGCTCGTTAACACTTACCAGATTCTTAGGAGTACCAAAAATAGCCCAAATCCTTTCAGAGAGAGCTTTAACGGTCATAGCTCCCTTCATATTCCAAAGAGGGATGATGACAACAAATTTAGAGAACCCATTTATCAAGTTAAGCACCTAGGAATTTCCCTTAGTATAACGAGTGATGTGGCCCACAAAATCAACTAACACAGTATCACAGGGTTTATGGACGACATCTGCAGAATGCAGCCCATAACGTATGATGTGAGGAGGTTTAGCTCCTTGACAACCATCACACTTCCTAACCCACTGTCTAATGTCCTGATATATACCGGGCCAAAAAAACTCTTGCCCAATTTTCTCTGTGGGTTTTAAAAATGCCCAGATGGCCTCAGAAAACAGAATCGTGAAAATATCTTAAAAACATATCCCTTAATTTCATAGGAACAAATACTTTTCTGCCCGGGCCATTCTTTCCTCCCACCCACAACAACCCTCTATGAAATGTAAAACCCTCTATATGTCTCTCATTATTAAGACAATCGACAATTTTCTTACAATATGGGTCTTCCTGCTGATGCAGAGCTAAGGAGACAAAAGATTCGGTAATAACATTAACACTAGGAGATTCAGAAACAGAAAGAATAGGAGACAATCCCACATTAATGCAAGAGAGAACATCCGCCACCACACTGTCATTGCCAGATACATGTTCCATCCTAAACTTAAACAGTTTGAGCAATCACCCGCCAATTTTCCATAATTGTTTCAGGTGGTTAAACATCCAGGATAGGGCCCTATTTTTGGTGTACAATACAAATTTGTGCCGCTCCAAATAGTCGGCAAACTTCTCAATGCCTAAGAGTCAGGTGAGACATTCTTTCTCGTTAGTTCTATAGTGTTTTTTTTTTATCATTTAAAGTTTTACTAGCAAAGGTAATAGGCAAAAGGCCTTCTGGGTATCGCTGGCAAAGCACTGCACCAAGAGTGTGAGAGGCATCAACATTCAATTCAAAAGGGAGGGAAAAATCTGGCATTTTGAGAACTCTGGGAGAGACAAGGGCTTTTTTAAGTTGAACAAAGGCTTTATTCTGATCATCTCCCCATACAAACGGAACGTTCCTCTTTAAGATATTTAAGGGGGTAGCCACCTCCAAAAAGGAAGGAATAAACCTAGCGTAGTAAGCAAACATTCCTACAAAATGCTGAACTTGTTTCAAGTTCTTCGGAGCAGGATAATCAATAATGGATTGGATACGCTTCGGATTTACGAAGATATGGCCTTGAGAAATCACGTACCCCAAGTATTTAATACAATAAGTACCCAAGGTTACCTTGTCCAGGTTAATCGTGAATCCCGCCTCTCTTAAACGTTGAAGGACAAACTTTACATGTACTCTGTGCTCGGATAAGGACTGACTATAGATACAAATGTCGTCTAAGTATTTGAACGCAAACTTAAATTTAAAATCAAACAAAATATGGTTGAGAATCTGATTGAGCACTGAACCCCCACAACTAATACCCAGGGGAACCCTATTGAACTTGTAATAACTGTTACCACCCATTCTGCTACCTCTTATCTACAAACACACTAGACTAAAAGGAAAGTGCGGGTAAGCTACATACATTTATAAAGTAGAAAGACATTAGCAACAATTAAAACAATAATTTACATGGCCTCAAAAATCCATCAGGGGTTGTGTTGAAAACCATATTAAACAAATGCGCAGTACAATCATGTAAATGTTTCCAAACATGAAACATGTTCTTAAGTCAACTAGGTCATTCTGGAAGAGCCAATCACTCGTTCCAACAAAACAATCTCATTAATAATTAATTATTCAAGGAACACCCAATAAACAATAACAAAAGGATCTAATTTAAATGAAAGAATATAATTGATATGAAATATAAGGAAAAATTAAAGATAGAAAAAAAAAATTTAATTAGGAAAAACATACTGAGATTAAAAGAGTTTGAGTAGTTATAGATAATAACGAGTCTGAATAAATATATATTACATTCCCCAATTTCATATATAATGTCTGAAATTTTCATGCAAGACCCTAAAATAATAAATTACCTTTCTCACTTCATTAACATTCAGTTCTATTGTAGGTATGTTGATGACATCCTCATCATATATGACAACATCCTCGACCAATCTATATTCAGCAATAATGACATGTTAAACCACATCCATCCTAAACTTTCCTTTACTATTGAACTTGGCCTCAATAACATCAATTACTTAGATCTCAGTATTTCCAAATCAAAGATTAACACTTTTGTTTACAAAATTCATCATAAACCAACTCACACAGATGCCGTTATTCCTTAAACTCCAACCATCCTATTTCCCATAAACTTGCAACATTTAATAGCCTGATTTATAGACTTCTTCATATCCCACTCTCTAGGAAAAATTATACCAATGAACTTAACATTATTAAACAAATTGCCACTGCTAATGGCTACCCCCACTCTGTTATCTTTAATATTCTTCTGAAACAAAAAGCCCAAATGAATCCCAAATTCAATCTTACTAATATTTCTGACAACCTTACCCAACCCAAATGGTTTTAAATGAATTTCACAGGCCAAGAAATTACTAAAATCTCCAGGATACTCCAGAAACATCACATCAAGATTGCCTTTGAAACTAACAACACAGTCAAAAAGCACTTATCCAATTCCAACCTTAATACTTACAATATCTATAATAAAAGTGGGATTTACAAATTAACTAGTGATTGTAACGCCGCCTACATTGGGAAAACTGGCCGGGCACTTTCTAAACGGTATTTTGAGCACTCGAGTGACTTCAAATATAACAGGACCAAATCAAAATTTGCTGAACATTTAAAAATTTCAGGCCATCAACCCACCCCTATCGATCAATGTATGAAACTCCTTTTATCCTCTACCAAAGGTCACAAAATGAATATTGCCGAAAATCTCCATATCTATAATGCAAGTTTTCATCATAACACTATCCTCAACGAACAGACAAAGTTTGAAAACCAAACCCTAATCAATACAATCAAATATCTTTAACCATTTATTCAATCTTAACCTTTTCCTATCCTGTTTTCTCTGCTGCCCTCCTACCATCGTAGCTGAGACCTGATCGGGCCAGGTCGTGAAGATTTTAACCTATTTTCATTTTTCCTCTCTCTCCTTTACCTTTTTCTGTCTATCCATTTTGAACCTTCAATCTAGCGCTACCGTTACTTCTTAATCATTTTATTTTTTCTTTCTCATGTTGTACTAGTATCTTCTGGATTATTCTTCACAAGCCGTAATTTTATGTAAATATTGCTTGTTCAAACTATTGCACTTGTGGAGTAACAGGGACAACATCTAACCCTAATTTAGAGGTAAGCTTGACAGTTTAGTATTATATCTACACGTTAATAACAATCTATATTCTCTTTCCTTTTACAATTTCTTAACATGTCTGTTAGGTTAGCTTCCTTAACTAATTTAAGTATTTTCTTTTGTTATCGGTTTATGTTCTTAATTCTTAATTTCTTGTCTTATATTTTTTCTAATTTTACATTGGTTTTCCTCAGACCTGATGATGGCGTTTGTACGTCGAAAAATGTAGTCAGTCAACCGGCCCTCTGGCATCCAAGGCTTAAAGAGAGGAATTAAAACCAGCTAAGGAACACATATATATTCAACAACTTTTCTGTATCAATTTTCATATTCTACATAATTTAGACTCTATTTCAAGTCCTCACCTATAATTATCGTCTCTAACCTCTATTAATTCTTTGCTTAAGTTCCCTGTTTACTACCATTGGTTAAATTTTAACTTTCCCTTTTGACAACTCTGCATCTATTTTAATATTACCTTTTTTTATACATATATATATACGATAATATATATATATATTATGAATAAATGTATTAAAGGTTGAGACCGTGGTTCGGATTCCACGTTAAACTGTAGGTCCTTCATTTCATCTCATAATCACCCTACCATTACACATTAGCGTAAGAGCGTATAACCCGAACGGGTAGTAAGACGCGGTGCTAATAATAATAATAATAGTAATAATAATATTAAAGGTTGAGGTCCCTTAAGCAACAATCTTATCAGCTAACTTACGACACCCGAGGGAATTGGTGTTTGAAGCCTATTGAATGACATTATTTTACTGTTCGGTGACTGTGGGGTGTACACACCCAAAATAGCTTCTTAAATACGATGATGATAGACTATTCGGGTTATATGCGTACATTAATTATACTGATGTAGTAAGAATGAGAAAGGTTGAAATTACATTTTTAATTTAATTTATTTGAGGTATTTAATGTGCACCTTCTGAACCGACTTATCTATCAACACACAAGTTTCTATGAGTGAGCAAAAAAGGGCCTACCAATTTTGCCGAGAAATATATTTTCACATTGGCTAAATTCTAAAGTTCTTTTACATATCATAATCTACATGGGACTGATGGCTTTACTTCCTATCCGAAGAAGGCTGCGCTACTGATTTTTATCACTCAATAGAAGTTGAACCCAAGAACATTGGGTCCTGAGGCGAGATCTTTACTGCAAGACCATTGAGGTCGACTCGAATATTAAAGAAAGAGTGGAAAACCATTTAGGAAAATTGATACACTCGATCTCCCTCTTGTCGGCAAATCATTCCAACTTAGTGACTCATTAGACCATGCAACCATCAATGAGGTTTTTATCATAATTAAAACAGGCTATTGTAATAACCGTGTTGGCCCACCAATAAAATAATTATGTATAGCTCTAAAGTACAATTACTTCATCAGTCTTATATACCTGACTAAATATATAGTTTGAAGGTTTCATAGGAAAAAAACTTTTTTTTTGCATAAATATTTTATTAGGTACTTAATACATCCTATGCAGAATATAAGTCCTTTCAATTTGAAGAACAATAGTCATATACATTGTATATGATGATGCACTTGAATACAATATGATTGGTTAAAAATAAATTGAAAAGCATGTATATTATGTTTAATAGAATAGTCACAGTAGTGTGTGTGGTTTATACAGTCCCACACAAAGTATTTTATTGTAAAATATCAACTTTACTATAACACACAACTCTTATCAAAATAACATACAAGTGCGTCACTTTTTAAAGCATGTATCAGCACCATCCATAAAATTATGTACAACTTGTATTAAAATATACTAGCAGTATTTACAATTGTTGTACAGCCTACTTTTTATTTTACAATTTGTGCAGTTTACTGTTCAATTAGTTATGATTATACACAACTTCAGTAAATATGGCCTTAGACTCATGATATATATGGTACAGACAGGTTTGTTGAAACTATTTGCAAGGTGGATTTAAATTTGGTGCCTTACATCTAAAGATCAACAATAATCAAAACTAAATACTGTACAAAAAAAAAGTAAAACTTTAATAATATTGAGTCAAGGGCTTAAATTTCCAAGTTTTAAGTGTTTACTCTGAAATATATTAAAATCTGCATCTTGTGAGATATTAAGAAGATAGTAAATAAGGTATGTCTACTCTGCAGGGAGCCGAACCGTAACAAAACCGATAAACAAAATTAAGTTATTTTTAAGGAACCAGAACCAGAATCTTAAAAAAATTTACTTAAGAACCACAATTGTTATTGGAATCAACATATATATTTAGTAGTGATGTGACTCCCCGAATACCTCAAATCCTTTGAAAAATAAAGTTTTTAATTCTTCAGTTGAACTTTATTTTAGAGCTTTAAAAATGCTTATTGGTAGTTCAGAAGCCATATTATTATAGAGTGAGTTTAACAACCAGCCCCCATATCAGTAATTTAGTTCTTAGCTGAATGTATGACTAATGAAGACATTTTAGCAAAAAAAAAAGTTAACATTTGGTTACTATCTTTATTTTTTACTATTCCATTGTATTTTTATTTCCTCTTATGCCCATAATTTTCTCCATGATTCGGATTCGAATGTAAAGTGGAGATTTGGATTAGTAAAATTGCAGATTCGGCCCAACTCAAATATTTAGGTTCATAAAGATTCTTATGGTTCTTTAAGGTTACAAACTTGTATAACTATTTTTTTGAATTGCATTTTATATCCACATTACTTTGCCTTAATTTATCTTTGAAATACTCTCTTTTTCCATTTCTCAGAATTTTTTGGTCAGTGTAGGATGTATTATAAAAGTGTCAGTGAGCACTAATGATGTGTGATTAAATCATTCAGATTGGTTTTTTTTTTGTTTTTTCGAAAATTTTAGAAATATGAAAAGAAAAGAGTGTTTTTAGTATTTAATTTGAAAATTAGATGAAACTATTTTGCAAAATTATAACTATATTTATTAGATACTTTTTTGTTTTTAGCACTATGTCTTATTGCTCATTTGGCTTATACGTTTATTGTGATTAATCTTTAGAGATGTGGCAGATAAAAATATATAAAATAATTTCCTTTTCAGATGATAAATGATAAATAATTTGTCCAACTATTTAGCTTATGAATTATAATATTTCTGTAATTTTTATACAAACTGCTTTTATTTGGTTTTAAATTAATGTTTATTATATCTTTTATTTTATAGTTTTATAATGGTAGTATAACAATAATTAAGGCAAGAGTTAAAATAACCGATAAATATATTGGTACTACTCCCTGATGCTATGTTACAGAGTAAACAAAATGTTCATGAAAATCCCATAAAGCACAACTTATTAACAGTAACAGAAAACAGGTACACAATTTATAACTAGATATGATTTAAATTTGCATTTCACATATAACCTATATTATTACGAGAATAATAGCATTGGATGGTTCTTTCTAGATACTATGTAGATGCACAAATAACATATGTGTGAGAAAACCGAATATTTACCTGCTGGGTATTCATAAAATATATATATTTTAAAATATGAATCTAACATTGTGTGGATATTAAAAAAAAGTTTCTTGTAATATTTTTTTTAGGACAATTAAAATAGGAAAAAGTTTATAATAAGAATAAAATTATTTCCTCTAATAGTTTTTACTAAAGTTCAATGAATTAATCTCTCACTAATGAATTAGTGTTTGTGGTAATCTTATCCAACAGCAAATATTTTTTCTACAGTGAAGTATAAAAAATATATATTTAAAGTACACATATTTACAAATTGGAACTTGGTCCAAAAAAAAGTATATTTATAAAAATAACAGAGATGGGCCAAATCCCTTCTTTTTTTTTATAAAATGTGTGTTCTGTATTTTCGTTTAACCATAAAATTCAAATCAGAATTACAGAACCTATAAGAAAAACATTATTTGAATGCAATTTTACTAAAACTAAGCATAAAACTCTAAAAAAAAGTAGGTAATACAAGTTATAGACATTGAAATAAGAAGCAATTATAAAAGGAAGGAAATCCCCACAAAATACATTTGCCACTTCATTTTTTACCTATATTAGCTATTTCCATATAAAGTGCCTTTCATTTTTTATATATTCAGTTCATATTATTTACTACGTCAGATATAAACTGTGTAGGTATTTAATTGTGCTATTTAAGGCATACCTACACTAAATTACTATAGCTTACAAATGATGCTAAATACTACCATAGCTAAACAAAAACAACAAACATTAGCAAAAGTAGATCTCGTATGTTTACATTATTATCAGCGATAAACAGATGAGGCTTAGGTGAACACTCAAAGCACTTACAAACAATATTTCAGATGCAGCCATGAGAGGGCATCACAAGGGCCCAACCCCCTATTCGCTCATGTCCTAAATCTTGAGGGACACTATCAACCTTTTAACTGTTGATATGATATTACCTCAAAACTCAAAAATGATTCAGGAATCTGCATTGTATCAGCTAAGAATAAATAGTTTCAAATTAAATTTTTTGTAATTTTAAACTTTTATTACATACAAATACTAGTACATTTTGTGTATAATGTAAGTTCATAAGTTTGTATCTGATTTGACTCTGTTGATTTTTGAGTACTTGACATAATCTTATTGCTTTACGACTATGTAATGTATCAAGCTTATACATGGGTAAAAGCGAGCCAAATATTGTGTGACCTCACCTCTTCCATTATGTCTGCGCACGCTAATGGATATGACATGATCTGGCCTTGAACTCAGCAGTCTTTTACAGGTGCAGCACTATTTAGGATTTCTTGGACATTTTATGTTTTTATTGTTTAAAATAACAAAACCTAACCTAATATAACCTAAACTTGATGGAAGAAACACAAATTAATTAGATGATTGTTTCTTAACCCAAACTTATGTTTAATCAAGTCCTCTTCTCTGTGAGATCGCATTAATAGTAGATACAATAAAAAGCTGTCCTTAGAATGACAGGAAGTTTAAAATGATTTGCTTGTAGTGATTTTTATTTTGTTTTTATGACATACTTCTGTGAATACTCAACACTTAATAGTTCATGTGGAGGCCTCAAAGTCACATAAATACACACAGCTTCATTAAATGTATAACTGCATCATTTCCACCACTCCCTTTATTAACACTGATGAATAAAAGTATCTGATAGGGCCTACTGGTAATGTGACTTCATAGAGATAAATAGCTAAAATTAATTTGCAATTATTAGTTATTAGTACAAAGAGAAATAATGTGAAATCCAAATCATAATAACCTGCTTTAGCATATAAAAAAATGGAGCTCATTTAAATCCAAATAATAAAATATACTTAAGTAGAAAGTTGATTTGCCAATTATGAAAGAGTAAAACTTTGTTACTTGGACCTTAGAAGTTTTCAATGTTAATTATATTTCTTAATACAAATTTTATAAAAAAAATTTAAAGACCAGTGAAGAAATAATATTATTTTACTAGATGTGAATCAAAACTGCCTTGTCTCTGCTTTGTATTTATTTAACATTAAATTTATTTGTAAGTTTCTTGGGTTTTGTTTATGCTTTGTTTGGATATTTGGCAACAAACATATTTTAATGGATAGAGTAAGACCATTGCATATATTTTTTAAAACAAATCTAAAATTGTTAGGGGTCTGCGAGCTCAAATTATTTTTCATTATATTTGAGCTCAGGCAAGTGTTTCAGAAAGAGTTTTAAGTGTTGAGTTGAGTCAAGGTGGAGCTCAAATTAAGACTAATCTCATTAAATACACAATTAATAATATTATTAACTGATAAGTCAGTTATGATTCAATTTTATATTCCCCAAATAAAGCTTTAAAATAATATTTATAAAAATTGTGTTTAGTGTTGGGCTTTAGATATAAAAAAGAAATCTCCAATTCCTTTCCATTCTGGGGTACAGTTTTCAACTTGTTGATGACCTTGACATTAGTCTAAAGCAGGTTTGTCAAACTCGCATACTGTGGATCTTAAGATGACCCATCAAAAAATGAGAAACTGTTCTCATTTTAATAAATGTCAAGGTAATACAACATTTTGGAATGTGATATTTGAGAGTTTGGCATAATTTGGATAATCCTGGCATGTGAGGTTGGTGAACTAAATCTATTTTTTTTCTTCGACAAGGATCAGTCCCCAAAAGTTAAATTTGTGCACCAAATGTGTGTGTGCAATGTTAAGCAGCACATATAGTATATACGGTAACAATTGTTTTCTTACATGAAAAGGAATCAAACAAAAGTGCAATCTCGGCTTATATACACACATTAGTCAACATTAACATCTATATTGAAAATAAAAGGTTTGGTAAAAATTATAGGATTAATCTAAGTGGTTTATGAAGGGGGTCTATTTTTTTTTAAATAATAATAATAGGATACTAAGTTGAAATTATTTTTCTCAAGATCATAACAATACTTTTTTTTAATGCAGCTCCCTCTGTATTTTTAATGATCAAACAAATTTGACTCCCTTGCTAGGCCTATATAAAGAGACAAACATCTTGCTCCTATTAGAGAAAGAAGTTAAAGCAGTATTTTAAAGTTGTTACTAGTATACTTTTATACTATGATGTACTTGATACTGTTTTGCACAAAGTTATTTATGATATACCAGACCTACAAATAAATAGCTTTCTATACCTTTTTTTACTTGTATCTCATACAACCTACAGTATTAAAATCATTGCAACTACAAGAGGATCTAGTTAATTTGACATTGGTTAATTCAAATAATTAAATAATTCAAACCCACCAATATTCCATTATTCCCTATTAAATTCCTACAACAAGGGTTGTGTTGGCGTGGCTTTCACTGCTTCTGTGAGACACTGTAATCATGTTACACCCAACACAAAAGAAGTAAAATTTCATGTTGTGCACTTCAATGATAAAGCCCACAATTTTATATGTTAATTTTTCCAAGTTTTTATATTCAGTGATTATATTTTTTCGTGTGTTTTTTATATAGCATATATAAAGTGTGTGTGTGTGTATATATATATGTATTATATTTTGAGGTTATTGATTTTATTGTGTACCAGCTGTGTAGATAATCATAAAAATTGTTAATTTGAATTTGGGATTTTTGAAAAAAATTGTAATGCATTGAAGCAAGTAAAATGGCCTAATATTCATTGTGTTACTCTTCAGTGTAAAAGTAAAAAAAAAAAATCCTTATTTATTATTATCCCTAATCAACATGAGAATTTCTCACCTTGGATATCCAAACATTATTGTTCCTATTAGTTTGAACTTCCATTGGATATTTTTATTTATGTTTATTTTAATAGCCAGTGATGGGTTTGTATTAATGTATTTTACTGTTGCTGATAATGAAGTAACCAAATAAAAAAAGTAAATTATTTATAATTTTCTATTCATTTATGTTTACTACCTAATCTTTTAATTTATAATGTTATTTACGATATAATGGTGGTTTATAAAATGTAAATGAACATTTTTCATAACAAATAAAATAAAAAATAAATATTTTTGCTATAAAAATGGTTTTAGTAAACAATAAAAAAAATGTTAAAACCAGATGTAAGATTCAGAGTCACAGGGTGTCGGGGCATGAAACTGTGTTTTGTAAAAAATATATAAAATTAACAAGTTGTATGGTTTTTTACAATACATGCCTAACAAGTTATATCAAATTTCTTACAAAGTTTTAAAAAGTTAACTTGAAATAGTTTTAAATCAATAAGTTACAGTGAAATATGCAATTAGCTCCCCAAAGCAACTCTATTTAAAAATACACTATTACAATAATGTGAAGTAAAAAATAGTTACTGTATGTTTTATAAAGGTAACCTTATTATCATATCATGTTCATTTGATTCTGAGATTTCATTTGAATATGAAAAGTGGTATTTTTCTACAACAGCTGTCAGGGACTTTCCAATTTTCTTAGAAAAGTTAAAGTAATAGATCTACTTTCCCATATTCCAATGTAAGGTCATATGATCTGCAGCTGTCACTTTTATAAATATAAAATAGCAATAAAATAACATTGATAATATAGCAAAATGTTAAAAATAATTACTGCAATCTTTTATTTTATTTTTTGTATTTTATAAAAGGCCATTCCTATGTAAATTAGACTATACAGTATATTAAGAATGATAGGCATTTTTTTTTAATTACTAAAAAGACACCCCATTTAGCACAGTAAAATAAATGGACAGTGTTTAAAAAAGTAAGAACACAGGTATTCACACAAAATACTCATCATTCTGACCAAAATAAACAGATTTTTCTATTTTCATTTTACACACAGTAAGAAAATAGGTAGTGTATTGATTTTTAGGTGACAGCATTAATAATATTACATGCAATTGTGAGCTGTAGGAGGCTCGCATGGGCTCATGAGAGCCCCTTGTTAAATTTTCCTGAAATTTGCAAGATCAATGTTAATATTTTCATTTATTTATTTTCACCAAAAAACCAAATACAATACAAGCTTTCATTGAAATGAATACAATTGTTATGCCGAAAATAAAGTTTCTGACCATAAAACACATTTCTAATTTTGACAATCAATTTAAATGGGAAGCCACTGTATGAATTTAATCCCTATGTTAAATCTTTTATCAGAAGTCATCGGTCACCTAAGGAACCAAATACAAGACCAGAAAATAGCAAGGAAGAGAAAATGTCACTACTATATGGCAGTTTTTGGCATAGTTTTCTTTTTTTGATAATTAAATAGTGCTCTATCTAGTGATCTTTGAGTTTTTGTTTTAAATAATGGGTGAGTTTTTTCTCTTACATGTGTGTGGCACAACATGCATAAGATATTTTATCATCACACTAATTACTAAGGCAGAATATGTTGGAAAGAATATTTTCTTTTCATAGATCGGCATTTATTTTTTAAAACCTGTGTATAGGAACCTTATTTAGAAAAAATTGTTACATTATTAATGTGTGCTTTAATAAACAATGTTAAAACCTTTTCCTGTATTATTTTATTAATATATTCATAAATTCAAAATAAATTAATAAATCAAAATGCTATGAGACCATTGTTAAAATTGTCACAAATCACCACCGATTACATGTATTATACTATTTTAATTCAGGGTACAAAATATAGGTAAAGTGTTTTACATAAGTTGAATGAATGAAGCTAGTTGTTTAGTTACTAACATACTAACACTTCATAAAAGCTGTGTAGCAAAAAACTTATTCTAATTACCAATTAATATTTCGCCAATAGACACAGTGGTTGACTAAAGTTGACTAAAGTTTATACTGTAAACAAATAAAGAACCATTATTATTATTAATGTTATATATGAGGCAGATAAAACATTTAAATGTACACTAAATTGTACGTTATAGGTTTTCTAATCCAGATTTGATCAGGCAACCTAAAACACATGCTTATTAATAGGTGTGGATTTTAAAAGGTGCAATTAAACAAATAATGAAAGAACAGCAAGCACATAAGTAAATAAACGAGCACTTTTCACTACACAGGGCAGAATATTCACTTTATCACAGGACAATGTTCTCGCCTATTTTGTATCACATTCAATACCTGATGGTTAATACCATTTCAAAGTCACCAAATACAGTAGAGGGGTAATTTTAAATACACTGAGATAAAAAAAATATAGTTGACACTTGCTTATCGGATTAGGGGGAAAAGTTGCAAAGATATCTGAAAAAGAAAAACCCAGATAATCTAATTCAATAGTAAATTTCATATCCTGTCAGTTCGTAAATTATAACTTGCTTAGCAAACAGGTTTATTTAGGAAAATTGTTTTAACATTAGTCAGACAACAAGATAAACTGTGGTCTTTGATCAAGCTGCACTTTTGCTCAGAAGCCTAATTCACATATAGCCAAAAAGTGAAAATAATAAAAGAAATTGAAGAAACGCGTGCGTAAGCTGCAAAACAACACAAACATAATTGGGATTGTACTGTAGTTAAAGCTGTGATAAAAAAAGGTTTTTAATATAGTTTTATATTTCTAATTAGCTTGTTTTTTTTCCAAAATATAGCCTTTTGTCTAGTTTTGATATATAGTAACACCTTACTGCTATTTTACTGTTGTATTTACACTTTAAAACATTGTATTAGGTACTTTAAGGAAAATGTACTTTTTTACTAAGTTGCAGGTAAAGTTCTAACAAGCTTTGATACAGTGCATACAAAAAGCTTGGTTCATAATCCTAAAATTAAGAGTTAAGAAATTAGGCCTTTACACATTAAGACTTATTGATTTATCCTAACCTAAGACCTGAAGTGAACAAACAATTCCAAATCACTACACGAAGGATACATGAAGATACATGATTCGTGGAATATTAGTGCAATATTTTAAACAGTTGTGACCATGTATAGTCAGTACCATAGCAAAGTAAAATACTACAAATTTTTGTGTTTTTTTAATGTTTTTAAATTTCTTGTCTTATGTTTAACAAAACTCGGTCCGCACTCAGCAAAGGTGATAAATACATGAGAAGCATTCAACACTCACAACCGGCACTTTAACACTACCGAGAGGAACTGTTGACTGACCGTTGCTGACTTGACGTTAACATGTGATAAGGACTGTACCATGGGGTTCCTCAGCGCTGCTCCAGGAATTTGTTGGTATTCGAATAGCGCTTGCAAAACTTAAAATATAATTTCTAAATAAAATGAAGTGATGATTTTAGTTATAATAGTTTTAATGTTATTTTAAAACAAGTTAAATACAAAATATGAGACTATTTAGTGAAAGGATATCAGTGAAAGTCTGTTCAGTAGCAAATCATAGTATAGACTTCTACATGGATTTGTTTGGATCAAGTCTCAGCTTAAGATGAATCCTTAACAGTATTTGGAAATAGGACCAACACTATTAATGTACCAGCTATTATATTGCCATATTGAATTATCCTATTTAATTATACATCATGAAAAGAGATTATTTCAACAAATTTAATCCTGATATATAAGTGTGTTTGATTCTGAGTATTTCTAATATTGCCTGATTAATTAATTATTATAATAATAGGTGTTAATGTGACATATAAATGGCATTGTTTAAATACTCACCGACTGAAAATGACTCAGCGATTTTATAGCTGAACTATTTTCCGCTAGAGGACTCCACTACTGACATTTATGATTGGCTAGAAGGATCATGTTAAGTTTAAATTGTAAATGATTAAATCATAAATACATATAATATGTTCATAACTCATAATGTTATGATTGTGAACCAAGCTTTACATATTATGAATATATGAGGGGTTTTAGGAATGTTGGTACACAGAGTGTAGTCAGATGAGGCAACTACATATACTTTACCTGTAGTTGTAAATTGCTCGCTCCTTCTCCGTATTTATGTGAACAATTCTACACACAGAGGAAGATCCATTGGAAATATGTGGAGGTTGTCCAAAGTAAATATCAAGAAACTGTATTGTGATTTGTGTGTATAAAGTATTTATTATTTAGCCAATTATTTTATGATGGTTTAATGAAGACCAGAGTCCATATTTGTTTATTTTATCACTTTCTCCTGGCTATGCTCATAAAGTTAATATATTTTCCTACTGTTAATAATAGATGCGCTGTACTAGATAAACTACACTCCAATTTGCCTGGAGGGAAATCTCTTTGATGGGGAGCAAATTGATTAATCCAAAGGTTTTTAAAATAGGCGATGGGGCTAGGGTGGGGGTCTTGGGTACATTGCTCCCCTTCCCCTGATAGCTTGCTTGGGGGAGGTGTGTGTGTGTGTGTGCGTGCGTGCGTGCGTGTGTGTAAGGTGGGGAGAGGGGGAAAGGTTGAAGACATGCTAAAATTGTGCAAAGATTATATCTTGATCAGTAACATTGAAAAAGTCTCACACATGAATCCAACAAGTCCCTAATATATTGTTTTTTAGTTATGCAGGAGAAGGGAATATGACTGGTGAAATAGGGAAAAACAAGGACAATCTCCAAACACTCCACCAGTCAACAATAATTGAAGTTATTAATATATTTTAAATGAATTTGATAGTTAATTTAAATAAATTTGTGTGTGTGTGTTCAAAAAGCAGTGAAGAAGAGGTGTTCAAAGGTGTGCGAGTATTTCCATCTCGGTGTCGTTGCCATGCTGGTTACTAGTACTTCCGCCGATCGTGGTGGTGGAGCCAGACACTGTCACAATGACGGGACTTGGTTCACTGCTTGTCTGCACTATGGTCACCAGGTTGCCAGGATCTTTCATCCCACCACTTTTATTGAGGGGCATCCTTAGGGACACATCATCTGGACCTATAAACCAAAAAATTTAATTTTATCCTTATTTAACCGCATGATTGAATGAAGGGTTAGATTGCCTGGCAAGTTCAAAACTCTGGATTTCTGACTGGTGGCATTATTTCCAGGGCTATGGAGTCGGTCTGCCAAACCTTCGACTTCGACTCATCTATATTTATACCGACCAACTCCAACTCCAATTACATAAATGGCTAAAGTATATTAATTAGTAATAATAAATTTACTGCATTATAATGCTCCAATACATATTATTTCATGGGAAGCTTCTTTGACAGCATGAATGTATAATTAAATAAATTTGTTAATCCAAATTACAAATGTTAGTCCTAAATGATAAAAAAAAGTAACAAAATATTGTTATATTATTATAAGTTTTTTTATTTTGAAGCGAGAGACTCAGACTCCACCCAAAATTGCTTCGGACTCTACGGCCCTGATTATTTCCAAACATGATTTTCAATCCTTCAAACAAGCTAAATCTTGTTGAGTTCATTGCAATTCATTCTCCACTTCCTATCAATATCCTAGCGTTTTTTTAAGCTGCTTATTGCTAATATTACTGTTAGATTTTATGAATAAAAACTTCTCTAGTAAAATATGAATATTAAAAATAAAATAACTGTATTAGGTCTATTAGTAAGGATTTATCGTTGAAAGCTTTCATTCCAAAACCTACATGTTTTCATCTCCTTCTTAAATAAAATGTATATATTGACTGTTACTTTTGGTTTCAATCAAAGTTTACTGTTTGCTCTTGTTTTAAGAAGTTTATTGGTGAGAGGAGAGGGACTATATTCCTCTATGCACTTCCGACCTGGCCAGCTTATGCCCTAAGCACTGCCCAATAATGGCGCCACCTCAACCCTTCCCTTGCATAAATGGCAATACATTGAGACTCAATAAGTACTGAAGGTGACATAAGACCTTAAAAACGTGTTTTCTTCAAGTATGAAGAGATATATTTTTTATCAGTGTGTGTTACTACCAGTTTGGGTTATAAGATTATGTACTAATTACACTAATGGTTTTAGGGATTAGGAAGGTTATAGTTAGAGGATGTGCACCCGCGTTTGTGTGGAGGGATAATGGGAAACTAATTTTAGAAAAACCACCCTCAGTACACCTGATTGAGATTCGAACATCAATCGCCCCTTCATCGGCGGTATAATCTACTGGGAGAGTAGCGCGTTAGACCACGCGACCACCTAAGCGGGTAGCATAGAATTAAATTATCTATTTATAACTAGGGGAAGAGAAAAAAATACAAATTTTGATCCTTATTTTATGCTTTTTTTAATAAAACTATTGTAAGAGAAAAAAAATACAAATGCAAACATTAATTGAAACAATGGTAATGGTACTGGTACTGGTACTATATAGTGCCGTGCCCTCCCCTTCTTTCCTTGGTGCCCTGAGAACGTGCTTGTATTGGCGCTTAATGGTTAGTCCAGGCCTGCCTCATATACAAAGAACAACCTAATCTACATAGACAAAAGGAAAGTTTTTGTGTTGAATTGGTACCCATGTTTATAATAAAAGAAGATTGAATATCCCAGATTTGATCAGTCATAAAAATATGAACCCATTTCAAGCAGTTGATGTGGAAACTAGATGTTAAGTTTATACAGGTAATATTGGGACTTATACATTAACTTTAATTTATTTGTACTTGCAGAAGTAAATACAAATGCCCAATATATATATATATTGCTACTAAATAGTTAAGAATTAAAAAATATGCAAATAATGCATTTTTGACTAAAATTCTCATTGCTATAAATCACCAGATTTAACTACATTGATTCATGGGACAATTATTTGGGTTTTTGAGTAATTCATATCATGTTGTTTCATGACCAAACAAGAGCATTATATATTTTTTTAGTAGTAGCAGTGTAAATAGTTGTCTTAGTGGGTTATCTTCATATGGCTGTTTTCTGATCATTCCTATAATAAAAAACTATGTGACACAAAGGTGAAACCAGTTTTTTTAACATTTGTGTCTTACTTATGTATCAATTACATTGCTAGTTAAAAAAAAAGTAAGAGTGAAAATAAAGCTTATCTGCTGAAGTGCAGCCTTAAGTGTCCCTTAAGACCAAATACCACTAAAAAATTGAATTATTAGTCAATTGACCTGGTGGTGCGAGCTTGATGTTGTCCAATCTATCAGTTCTTGGGTCCCCCATCACACTGATGACGTTCACCACAGCGCTGCCCCCGCCCGACTCGGACAAGCTTAGCGAGGGATCTCGACTGTGCTCCGATGCGGAGTGCCCGCTAGGGTCCAGCGTAGGACGTGTTGAGCTGGTACGGGAACGATAGCTGGGTGGCCGACTGTAGTCGGACTGGCACTGATCACCTCTCCGGAGGCCCAGTGGAGCCCTAGCAATATAAACAAAGAAGAGTTTACTTTACGGCTCCATATCCACAGTAAAATAATGTTAACTAACTTCCAAAACCTTCTAACATCAACACCACCAAACCATCAAAATTAGAAGTTTTGTTTTCTTCTCAAAGAAGATCTCTGCAATTCAATAAATGATAAACCAACAATAAGATGGCATCTTTAATACTTCTGCATCTGTTGATGCCATTAACTCTTTAACATGAAATAATAGCGTTAAGAGCTTTTTGGAGTAAGATAACAATGACATTGTATTTTAACAGTTGACAGGTAAAAACTACTTTACTAGCTATTAATATAAGGAACACATTTAAATTGTTATATGTAATTTGAAATTTGATAGCTATAAACATCTTTTGGTCAATTAGTCAAGATAAATAAGTTGATGGAGTGTAAAATAAATTTCTCCTTACTAAAATAATAATGACTATCACTAGAATTACTTTACTAGCTGCCTACTTTAAATGTTGACTCAACTATTTCATAATCTATGTGCAAACAAATCCTGGATCTTCAAGCAAAAGCTACACAAGTTGGTTAAGCTATTTTTAGGATACATAATCTATTTAATATTAATCATTATTAATCAATAAAAACATTTATAATTATGATAAATAAATAATATGTATATAATTTAAACTGTTACTATATAATAAATAACAGTCACACTAGCTCTTGTCAAATGAGTACATTGTGATCAATCGTTTCAATGTTTGACACTGTCTCAAATAAAATTTCGCCTCACACTTTTCCTCGGGCCTAATGTTATTATTATTATTAGCACCGCGTCTTACTACCCGTTCGGGTTATACGCACTTACGCTAATGTGCAATGGTAGGGTGATTGTGAGATGTCCCCACATTCACAAGATGTCTTGTCAGAGGTGAAGGAAGGGTTTGGTAATCAGATAAATCTTTGCCTGGACCGAGGATTGAACCCCGGACGCCAGCATAGAAGTCTGACACCTTACCCCTAGACCACCAGGTCACCTACATCGGGCCAAATGAACACTTCACTATTCCTCCCCCTCAAAAATGTGAATATGTGAGCCTCCTTGAGGGTTGCATTTTTTTTTTGTTTTTTTTTATAGACGTGCCCTTGAGGGACTTTCCCATTCTGCTCCTCTAGAGATGACTTTGACGGGATGGACTGAGCTCATTTGAGTTTGGTGAATTATGGGATCCTCCAAATGTCTCTCCAGGACCCCTAATTTTGAAACTTGCGAAAATACTCGCGAGCTAACTCGCAACTTATGAACTCGTAAATCGCAGGCTGTACTGAAACAGAGCTAATTTTGAAAGGTTTCTAATGTTGTGCGAGTCGGTGTAGTGTTGTTTCGCTTGCGACTGAGTTTTCAATCCAACAACACTGTAAAACCATGACGTGCCAAAGGGTTGGGGCGATGGTATGCCACAACACGTCATTCTACAGGATACGTAACTGAAAGTAAACATTATTATTGTATTGATTACATCATATACAACGGTTAGTTTAGTTTCATTGGGAAACCATCTTCCAATTGTATACATCTAAACTGGTTGTCTCAAAATTTTCTCAAAGTTATATGACTAAAATAAAAACCACTTCTCTGGAACAATCCAATTTAACACATTTGGTAGCGCGCTTGACCCAGACTCGAACTTCCACGAGTTCAATCCCAACCTAGGTAAAATATTTTAATTTTTGTCTGAATTTAAATCACGTTTTCGTAATTAGAATTCAGTAATATATTTTTTTATTTTCGCAACTATTTTTAAAACATAAATATACCCTAAAAAATTTTACTATGCGAATAATAATTAGCTTACTTAGCCTTATTTTAAAATGTGTACAAGCCTTATTTTAAAATGTGTACAATTTTATGTCATAAAACCCATTAATTTAATTTTTAAATAATCACCTATATACAAAATTTCAAAATTAATGTAGGCCTAGCGTTTTTAATTTAATACCTTTTTAAATTATTTTTAACGACTATTATGTTAGTCTACGTAGGCTCAAATACCTTGTGTATTTCTATAAAATATATTTTAAACATATTATATGTTTACTAATACGATCATTTAAAATTAAAGTTTAAAGTCTGATAAATTAAAAAAAAAATATATTTTAAGGATTTGAACACGCAAACCTTAAATCATGAGACGGTCACGTTACCGACTCACCCAAATTGACGATTGAGGAAATTGAAAAAATTAGCATATATAGTTTTGTTTTCACCCAAACAAATATTTGTATTGAAGGATTGCATAAAGTGTACAAAGCAATCATATTCTTTTCTTCTGTAAACCTATTTTGTACAGTGATAGGTTTATTTCAACAAAATCACTCTCAGAAAGCTGCAACCGAAGAGGGGGATGGCATCCATTTTGTTATTTTATTGCCTATTCGATAGACAAGGCCTGTCTCGCAAGGTGTGAGGCTGGCGAGTAGAATCCGCTCGCTATTCGATCGTGTGACGTCAGCTTTCGCAGCGCAGAAGTTTCAAAATTAGGGGTTTGCGAGATTGTGTGCGAGATGAGAGAAATACGCTAGCGAATCGCTACTCGCACGTTTCAAAATTAGAGGCCCAGATTTTTCTTTCCTTTGAGAGTAGGGGGTGGAGTCCTGCCACTTTTGTTGCTACCAGGGAGCGAGGTCAAAACCACTCTCATCCTCCAACTGCTTAGGCAAGAAAGAATGCCTGAGATACACCCTCAAGGCTGTTTCTTTCATTCAATAATATGCAGGGTACTATTTGGGTCAAATGTATTTTTTTTTTATGATATTTCGGTTTGCATTTAAGCTCCTGCCTAGTACTTTATGCACTTCCTCATCGATTCATTTGGCTTTATATTTGATCAACTGTTCAGCTAAAACTTTCTCCCATTCCTTGAAATGACATTCCCTTTTTTATACATTGCTGAATTTAGGGTAGTAGTTGTTCTCTGTCATCCACATTCTTAACCCTAATGTTGATTAGATCAAACCAAGTGTGCAGAGCTGTACCTAACATCAGCTTCGCTGGGGTTACTTGAATTTTTATGTGAGGGGTGTTTTGGTAGGCTAGTATAAATTCCATCATCGCCATGGACAAATTGATTCCTTTAATTTAAGCTACGTATGCATGTTGTTGTTTGGTCTACTCTGTTTTTGGCTTGTCTGTTAGTTGCGGGCTGATATGAAGCCCCAGCCCTACATTCTATGGCATTTATTAAGCCTCTAATTTCTGTAGAAATAATTAGCTGACTACCATTATCAGATATTAAGACTTCTGGGTATCCAAACCGAGAAAAAAATGCATCAAGCGCATGAATTGTTGTCGTGGAAGTGGTCGACTGCATTTAGCATGCCTCTAATCATTTACTGTGAGCATCAACTACAGGTAAGTAACTCATATCGGCTAGAGGTTTAAGGAAGTCGATGTGGACCCTATTCCACGGTGCTGCCGGCCAATTCCATGGCATCAGACAGCTTTTCTGAGGTGATTGCTGCACTATGGCAGCTTTTCTGAGGTGATTGCTGCACTATTCAACATGTGTGGGATCCTAAGACTTAGTTCTCAATGTCCTTGTTCATGAGGGACCACCAAGTATTTCTAAGCTGATAGCTTAGTCTTGACCACTTCTAGGTGCCCCAAATGTAGCTCTCTAAGGATTTTATCTTGAAGACCAATCTGCTTCCATGAAAAAATCACCCGCCTCCAACATTTAGTTTGTCTTGTATCAACTTAAAGTGGGATAGCGGATTCCTAACTGCTGTTGGCCAACCATTAAATATGTTCTTTTCCAACTTGCTCAACACTGGATCTGTTCTGCTCTGTAAAGCTTGAATCACACATATACTGAAAATAGAAAGCAGAATCTGCCTGTGAGTGGCACAACAATTCCCACACTGTGTGTTGACCCATGAGGCATTGCAACACTAGCTTAAAACAACTGATTATAACATATTTTATTTTCTAGGGTATAAACATATATTTTAGATCTGTCTCCCAATGGAGGTTTTCAAATTATAATGCTGTGTCACGACGAAATCCAATACATTGATACACATGTTTTACATTGATGGGCTATTTCAAATCTCCTCACAATGACCAACCAAGCTGTCTGTTCGCTTCTGGCTATACAGAGCATGCCTTTACAAATGCGGATGTGCACTGATTTGAGCTGGTTGGTTTTGATATTTTATTGGTTCTCCTGAGCTGAACATCTCAGGGAGAGCGGATGAAGTAGAGATGAGTTGAACTTTAGCATAAAAGCTCGCGCCATTGAGGTACAATCTAGTGATTGGCTTAAAGCTCGTCAGGTGGGTCTTGTTTCTGTTCTGCGCTTGCTTTTTTGCAAACGTGTGAACCTAAAATAAGTTTACTAATTTTCTTTTCAGATTATCGAGCTACTCCTGGATACTCTGATAATAATGTTGAACAACACTTTCGTGTTACAACTCCTATGGCCAGGTATGAACAAACTTTATTTGGTTGTCAAGATTCATTGTTTTAGAGGTGATTTGGCCCAAAAATTGTAACCATGGACTTGTGGTTTATTTTGAACCTAAATTTTTCCATCTACAAATATTGTGCACATTTTTATACTCCCAAAACCAAGCAGGTGATATTCCAAATGGAGGGCTGATTGTAACAATCTCTCTGGAAACTTCATCTAGTAGTCCATGCTGATATGCACTCCGCAAATCCAATTTTGAAAATAGCATGCTGCCTTTCATTTTCAGAAACACTTCTTCTATTCAAAGTAGCGGATAGCAGCCGACCTCCAAAAATGAGTTTAATCTCACTTTAAATTCAGATAGATCAAGTAGTAGGCAGTGAAGTAAATACCCTACCTGAGAGTGCTATCATAATGAGATGAGGCAGTGAAGTAGATACCCTACCTGAGAGTGCTACCAGCATGAGATCTGTATGTGGGAGGAGGGGACACTGTATGAGTGGGGCCACCAGTCCCTGAATGACGGTCCAATAGCAGTAGTCTGAGACGGTACTCCTGCATGGAGGCTTGGTAGGAGGGGGGCGGTGGCCGGTACTGGAACTCTGGATACATCATTGCTATAAACATAACCATTATTATTATTATTATTATTATTATTACCACCGCGTCTTACTACCCACTCGGGTCATACACACGCTAATGTGTAATAGTAGGGAGATTGTGAGATGAAATGGAATCCGAACCACGGTGGAGGCCTGGCATTCCCCACATTCACAAGTTGTGATTAATACACGTCTTGTCAGAGATGAAGAAAGAGTTTGACAATCAGATAAATCTGTGCAGGGACCGAGGATTGAGCCCCGGACCCAAGCACAGAAGT
Source organism: Timema monikensis (assembly GCA_902151445.1). Classification (NCBI taxonomy): domain Eukaryota; kingdom Metazoa; phylum Arthropoda; class Insecta; order Phasmatodea; family Timematidae; genus Timema; species Timema monikensis. The sequence continues at coordinate 99,238 of CABFVZ010001578.1, read as the reverse complement.
CCGACACCTTACCCCTACATCACCAGGTCACATATAATACCAGAGTATTTCATGTTTTAAAAAATAATTTTATTTGTAAACATTTGAGATCAGCCTTATTTGTTAAGATAGGTATTTTATTCTCTTCTGTGTAGTAATAACTAACCTTTTGATAATAGGTACTAATTCTCTAGCACACAATTCCAAATCAATGCATTTGCAAATCAAAGATTTACTATTGTGTGAATAAAATTTCAATATTAAGGTCCTATTAATAAGATTGGTAAATTTATTTTCTTTCAACTTTTACTTTCTCACAACTTCCGGGTTATATTTCAGCCCTGACAAACAATGTGTAAAGTGTAATTATGAAATTAGTAAAGCGGGCAACTTTTAATATGCCTAATGTATTTAATAAACCATAAACACTGTCTACAATATATTCAATATAGGTATTTTAGGAATATTTATAAATTACTTACTCTATGACACTAGGAACTTTAAAGTTCATTACTACATTTACAAAAGTATTACACCTATCCCCATCTTGAGCAAGTTCTATCCAGTCCACCTCATTACATCTTATCTCGTTCAGGTTCATTCTAATGTTATCCTCCAATCTGAGTCTAGGTCTTCACAATGATCTATCCTAATTTGGTTTGCCAGTCAATACCTTGAACAAGGTTTTAGACTGTCCCATTCGTGCTGCATGTCCGAGTCATGGTAATCTACAAAACTTCCTAACAATGTTTTGTAATGAGTTCAGGATACTTAAATCATCATTATGTAATCTCCTACAATCTCCAGTAGCCTCATCCCAATTTGGACCAAATATCTTCCTAAGCACTTTGTTTTCGAACACCCTATATATATTTTACCATAGAGAACCGGTAATTTAAAAAAAAAAATATTGTAGCATTGTTTTAAAGATTTAATCCCCTTTAACTCTTTGCAGCACATACAAATGAGATTTCTGTGGCCCCATGTTGCACAGGAAAAAAAAAATTCTTAAACAAAATAAAATATACCTTTTCCTTTATAAGGAACTCTAATGATTATAAATCGAGTAAAAATTGTATCATTTTCTTCTTCTTCTTCCTGTAATCAGGTGATGCATCTTTTGCACCACTATGTAGCCAACATGGAAATGCGCAAATTAGGTCTAATATAAAAATAATGTATTGTTTGTAAATAATGGACTAGAAAAAAGTAGAAAACACAGTTTATTGATTAACTTTAATATAAATAAAAAAATTTAAAGTTATAATATTGTATAAAATGAACATGAAATTAATTTTAGAAACTACAAAATCTACAGTACTAGAAAAAATATATGAGATATAAGCTATGAAAAACTATGAATGAAATTTTTGAAAACACATTTTCGACTTCCCCAAGCAAAGTGGGACATCGCAGATAGTACAAACCCAAAATGTCTGCTGTGGCTTCTTCTTTGTGCTGCACAAAGCACATCTCCACCGCGTCGACCTTTTCGGCTGGTGGCTAGATCCAGATTGTCTAACTTGAATAGGAATTTTTGGCTTAAATCGTTTAACAATTTGTCTTGCTGTAGATGATTTTGAAGGAGGGGTGCGTACTTGAACATGTGTGTCAGCCACAAGCCCAAGACTAATCTGACGTCTGAAATTTTTCATTGATAAACGATCGACTGGCAAGCATTTGTGCAGTACAAAAGAATTCACAACAGCAGCATCAATGAAGTAAAAAAATATTCTGTGCCACCATTTGCGGCTCTTACGATCAATTTCGTATGTCGACTTAATTTGATCAAAATCAACAAAATTCATGTTTTTGTTATAATCAACAACTGCTGCTGGGCAAGGGAAAGTTGTTTTAGAGCCATCACGGCCTCGTCTTGAAACTTGTTCCACTTCTTTGGGGTCATGGAAATTTGACAACAAATGAACAGCGTTATTGTCCTTCCACTTGATAGCAATTACAGTTCCACTTGAGAACCACTCGTAATCACCACGTGACATAATTTTGTCATCTTTAAAAATTGGAAGATTAATTCTATTTCTATTTATAGTTCCACAGGCATTTATATTGAAATTTTTTAGTTCTTCCATCAGATAATATGTGGTGAAATAGTTATCAAAGTATACTCTATGGTGGTATCCTTTGAGTTCTTCCGTTAATCTTTTTACAATGTTTTCTCCTAAATTTCTTTGAACAATTTGTCCCACTTTTCCAGTATATATCTCAAATTTAAGGAGATAACCTGACTTGTCAGCCATCACCCATACTTTATAACCACGTTTGATTGGTTTTTTGGGTAAAAATTGCCTTAGAGAAGATTTGCCTTTGAACTTAATCATTGATTCATCGATGGCAACGTCTGGATTTGGTTTGAAAGAGCCAACAAAATTTTTTTAAATTAAATCTAGAAAAGTTCTTATCTTATATAATTTATCATAATTAGGACTGTCTTTTGCTGGTAGAAGATTGTTGTCATTAAGATGCAGATTACCAAGTAGCCAGCTGAAGCGATTTAGTGACATTAATTTAGAAATATATGGATCATGGAGATCAATTTCAGACGACCTTTTAGTCTGGTTCGGGGATACAAGAACAGAAGTTGCTTCCTGGTTAGTGGTAGATTCTAGTTCAACAAATCCTACTTCAGAAGGGTCAACGGTTATCAGGTCAACTAGATCAATATCATCGGACGTGATATCATTATTATCTTCATCATTGTGTTCAGTTTCTAACTCTGCATCAGAAGGAATTTCTTCAAATATCATTATTTGTTCTAGTATTTGGTCACTATTCAACCTCTCTGTCATCTTTATCTGTGCATAAAAAAGGAACAAATAACACGAGCATTTGAAGTAGGTAAATTATGAAGTGCATTTCCAAGGAAAAAGTCATTTATTTGTAGCAAAAGTAGGTTAATTTTAAAATAAATTTTAATCTAATATAAATACTAGACATAAAATTTAATATAAAGGCCTAATATAAAGAAATATAAATTAATTTTAAATAAATCAGCTGGTAAAAGGAAAAAAATACTCGATTATGAATTTTTTAATAATGGTGTTCTTTTTGGGTTATGTAGTGCCACATGCTGCATAGTGATGCAATTTTTTAACATCAACAAAAATACGTGTTGCAAAAAGAAAAACAAGGGAAAAAATGTTTCAATTACAAATATACAATGACAAATAACATAACATACAAATTATTTAATGCAATATATTAAAATATTTCACTTACCGAGATTATTAATAAAAATATCAGACAATAAGAATAAACACCTGCACACTCTGAACATTTACTCACTATGACGTATTTCTAAAGAATTACCAAAGTTTTACACACGGCGCTTTCTGTTGGGACATCTAGGAACCACGTGAAATAAGTGTCTTGAAAATTGAATCACTGTGAAACCAAGAAGAAACCAAAATATATGGTGATGCAAAAAATGCATCACCATGCAGCTAATGACAAAAAATTGGTGATGTTTAAAATGAATCACAATGCTGCAAAGAGTTAAAAACAGTTTTAATTACTTTTAAAGTATCCTTATTTTGTTATTATTATTCATATCTAAATTTTGACTCTGAATCGGGTCAGTTAATGATTTGTTTTCAATTCATCGATAGATATCAAACTACTAGAATGAACCAGGATCGCTGGTGGGTATAGCAATGGTGAACAAAGCCAAAGTCCCGGGTTCAGTTCCCGTGTACAAGTTGTCAATTTTTCACTTAATTGAAGTTCATTCAGCTCTCAGGACTGTTCCTGTGCATAACCATCATGTATCAGTTTGTAATACTCGTGAATTAATATTACAAGAATGAGATTAATATTAAGAAATAAATACTAAATAAAAAGGTTTTAAATTGACTATAGATTGATGTTATTATTTAATAGTTGGTAGAAAGTAATTATTTATTAAGTTGAGTTAGCTTGCATCTTACCCACATCCGTGGCATTGCAGTGGATTGCTAGTGAAGACCTTGATCGAGTTTTCTACAGGTATTTTAATAAGTAATTTCCCACTCTGCCTCCACGCAAATGTGAATACATTTTCTCTAAATTCTACCATCATTGCTACTACCCCAATACTGTAGTAAAACATGGGGCATTACGAAATCTAGCAACATTGTTTATTTTTCTTAATTTATTTGAGGTATTTAACGTGCACATTCTGAACCGAATGATATCAGCATTTGACTTATAACCTAACTTAAATCTAGAACAAACACAACATCCAGCCCCCAGCCGTTAATTCAACACTGTGAAAGGGGAAACCCACATTTCAACAATGATAAATTTCATCTTAGTGGTGGGCTGGAAAAAAGAAAAGTGTAGTAAAACTATGTTATATGGTTTAAATTTATATCTAGAAAAGGTTGATATTAGTATTAATATAAATAAGGACTAAACAAATTACAAATTACTCCCCAACTATGTATAACATTTGTGTTTAGTTGAGAATGTGTGAAGAAATATTCCTTTGTCAATTTCAATAAATATAATCTCACATCCGATTAGGTATCTGGGAAATTATATAAAAATATTACTTTTGTACTGTAAAATGTATAAAAATAAAATTTTCTTCATCCCTTAAATTGTCAATAACAAAGCTGGTATTAGTTTATTAATTTCTTTTTAAAATAATTGGCTGGTTTCAATCCATTATTTCTTTGTATCAAAACAAATATGATTAAACTATTTCGCTCTTATCAATTACTGTTTTTTCTCAAGTAAAATACAGAAAACTGCACCATGTTATTACTTACCTAATGGCTCGTTTACAATCAATCACACTTGTTTGTAAGATGCACATTCGTAATAGCGTACGTCCACAGTCATATGTTAGAATTGTTCGACCCCCTTGTTGGAAGTATATGGACATTATATCTATTATGTTTACCACTTATGTTAGCGTGCATACAGCCAATCGAAATAAAAAGTATGCGTACTAAGCCATATTGTATTCAAATAAAACAAATATTTATTTGGGCTAGGATAACCTTAATAAATATATATTAGAGTATTTTGCATTTAAAAAACCCATTAATTATGTAATCATGGTTAAACTATTGAAGTTTACAAATAATAAATATATATAATTTATTATAAACTATACATCCTTTTTTTATATAAGTATTACTCTACATAATTCCTATTTTTCCACTTTAATACGACTTTGATCATGTAGTGTATTGGTTGGTTGGTTTAAATTACGTCTGTCAACATTTCATTATAGACAGTCCCAATATTTCATTTTATTATAAACAGTCTTTGTTACATCTCCTGACATTTCATTGAAAAGTTTTTGTTACGCCTACCAACATTTAGCTGTAGACAGTCTTTGTTACCACCCCCTTCCCCTGACATTTAATTGTAGACAGTTTTGTCACATCTTCCTACATTTAATTGAGTGCCACAAGGTTCGGTCCTTGGCCCTATCCTTTTCTCAATGTTTATAAATGATCTCTCAAGTTGCTTGCAACATTCTCAACATCATCTATATGCCGATGATTTCCAACTTTATTTATCATCCTCTCTTTCTCATATCGATAGTGCCGTGCGTAGATAATATGAATGCTGACTTAAGTGCAACACATAATTGGTCACCAAAAAATGTTCTTAATGTCAATCCTAAAAAAACTCATTGAATGGTTTCAAGAGAAAAGTCTCAAATAATCTGTGTGTGGAAACTCATTTGTGAGATTGAGGAGTGTGAGACATAATCACACCTTTTTGTGTGTATGTGCGTGTGATCTCATATTACATAATCCTTGTGTATTTTAGCTCTAGTTTTTATACATTTTTGTGTGTTTTTATGTATATTATTTTTGTTAATCTTCATTTTAATTGTAATCTTAGTAAGTTGTCGACAGTCTTGGTTTCAAACACAACACACCTCGCAGGTGTGACTGAGTGTTGTGTCGCTATGTAGGATCTTACCAGCATAGGGATGGTGGGGCCGGCCGTAGCTGGGAGGCAGACGGGGGACAAACCTCCTGTTGGGCTCCGCGCTGCCGTCCTCGCCGCCCCCAAGACCCAGCATCATGCGGCAGGTCGGAGCGTCGTGCGCCGTCAGCCTCCACGCCACCCCGCTGACCGTGATGAGCACAATACCCACACCTGGAACATTCGAGACAATACCACATATATAAACAAGTAGGAGACAAGCGAGCTCGGTGTGACGGGAGGGTCGGGGGGTGAGTTGATGTCCCCCACCTGCTTCGGTGGCAGTGGTGTTCAAACTGGGGGTAGGCGAAGATATAATATTATACATAGCCTGATTTTGGTTGGAAGAACAGTAGAGAAAATTCAAACATATTTCTTTGCGGCCAACACTGATAACATTGTACTATAGTATTTTATAGGTATTGTTAATATCTATCAAAAGTGACCGCGTTAGATCACATGATCTGACGTATGGATACATGAAAGTAGACGCATTTACTTTTCTAGTTGTCCGATAAGGTCCTTCCTCATCATAGGTGTAATAATAATAATAATAATAATAATAATAATAATAATAATATTTAGCACCGCATCTTACTACCCGTTCGGCTTTAAGTACTAATTACGCTAATGGATTAGAAATTGGGAAGGTTTAATTAGAGGAAGTGAACCCGCATTTGCGTGGAGGTAGAGTGGAAAACCATTTAGGAAAAACCACCCCCAGTTCACCCGACCGAGATTCGAACCTCGATCTCCCCGTCCTCAGC